>JACXGM010005133.1:9132-36008 GCA_016801145.1 Umbra pygmaea
ACCCTGACACTACGGCTATTGCCACCCTGACACTACGGCTATTGCCACCCTGACACTACGGCTATTGCCACCCTGACACTACGGCTATTGCCACCCTGACACTACGGCTATTGCCACCCTGACACTACGGCTATTGCCACCCTGACACTACGGCTATTGCCACCCTGATACTAAGGCAATATCCTATTTTGCCCCCCTAATGGGTTTGTGAAAACATTTGAATGAGCCTCTTGTAGTCTGCGTTTTCACAGTGATTTACAAAAATGTGTCTTTGCCATTTATTTTTGAACTAACTGTTCAAACACTATCTGCAGAGTTCAATAAGAAAACTACACTTGGTGTGAGACATGGAATAAATTAGTCAAGTAAGTATTCTACACTACCAGAGTTATTTAGAGTTAGTAAAGCCCACAACTGATATCTCATAGACACACCACTAAATGAATATACTTTGTACTATTGGCCTAGAAGAGTGACTGATACCATGATTTAGGAGGTGTTAAAAGTCAGAGTGTAACAAGTCATAGCATTAAAAAATATATTGATGATCTTGTTATTTCAACCAGGATCCATTCGTTTTTATTACATACTTCTGACAGCATATGCCATTAGTGTTTGAACAATGTGTTCAATAAAGGCATGTAAACATACACTCACCGGCCACTTCATTGGAAACACATTGCTAGTACCGGTTTGGACATTATTTCTTGCCATCAGAACTACCTTAATTCTTTGTGACATAGATTCAACAAGGTGCTGGTAACATTCCTCAGAGATTTTGGTCCGTACTGACATTATTACATCACACAGTTGCTGCAGATTTGTCGGGTGCGCATCCATGATCCTACTCTCCCTTCCACCACATCCCAAAGGTGCTCGATTGGATTAAGATCTGGTGTCTCTGGCGGCCACTTGAGTACAGCGAACACAATATCATGTTCAATAAACCAGTTTGAGATTGCAAGCTTTGTGACATGGCTACTTCCAGCAGGATAGTGTGCCATTAGAAGCTGAGTACACTGTGGTCATTAAGAGATGGACACGGTCAGCAACCATACTCAGGTAGGCTGTGGCATTTAAACAATGATCAACTGGTACTAAGGGGCCTAAATCTTGCCATGAAAATACCCTCCACACCATTACACCACCACCAGTTTGAACTGTTGATACAAGGCAGGTTTGCATCCATGTTTTCATGTTGTTTACGCCTATTTCTGAGCCTACCATCTGAATGTCGCAGCAGACATCCAGACTCATCAGACCAGACCACGTTTTTCCAATCTTCTGATGTCCAGTCGTGGTGGGACCATTCTAACTGTCGCCTCAGTTTCCTGTTCTTTCCTGACCATAGTAGCAACCGGCATGGACTTCTGCTGCTTTAAGCCTGTCTGTTTCAAGGTTGAAAGTGTTGTGCATTCAGAGATGCTCCCTTAGTTGTAGCAGGTGGTTATTTGAGTTACTGTTGACTTTCTATCAGCTCAAACCATTCTGGCCATTCAAGTCAACAAGGCATTTTCGCCCAGAGAACTGCTGCTTACTATATATTTTTTAATTTTTTTTTAATCCCAGTAGATCACCGCTTTCTGAAATACTTAAACCAGCCTGTCTGGCACCAACAACAGTGTCACATTCAAAGTCACTTAAATCACCTTTCTTCCCCATTCTGATGCTTGGTTTAAACTTCAGCAGACTGTCTTGGCCATGTCTATGTGACTAAATTCAGTGACTTGCTGCCACCTGATTGGCTGATTAAATATGTGTTAAAGGGCAATTGAACAGGTTTACATAATGAAGTGGCCAGTGAGTGTATACATTATTCTGTGTTCTTTCTTTAATCGCACCGTGTTTAAAAATCCCACTTTGTTTATTTATAGTTACAACTTTAGACAATACTTTAGACGCCATTTTGCCAGTATGCAAGTAATTCAAAAGGGTTCACAAATTTCTCCCAAATGTATGTGGAACAATTGTAGTCTTACGGAAAGATGTTGAAGAAACTAAATTCTGGTGGTTTTGACGGCAGATGGAACAGTCGTACCTGGCGTCCTGGGGGCGGAGTCGGGCCCAGGTGTCGGGTCAGTCATGGGGTTGGGACTGCTGGCTCGCGGCTCGTCCGTCTGGCAGCACTGGTCCCTGGTGGCATGGCTCCCGAGCTGGACTCGGTGCTTGTCCTGGGGCCCCGTCTGGAGGACGTCCTCCATCACCACATCCATCCTGCTGGAACTCTGCTACAGAGACACAGAAATAAAGACACAAAGACAGAGAAAGGGAGGAGGCAAGAGAGAGAAAGAGAGGCTCGTTTACCTTTTAAACCCCAGAGACACCAGAGACATGTGATGGTCCAGAAAACACTTTAAACAGAGGCCTTAGTCCCAGTGGTTTAACAGGTAGCATATGGAGCTTGAAACTGCCAAGGATGAGTTTAAATCCCACAAGGGACCAGTGTTATAAAGTAATTAGTGTTATGTAGTTCTGAACAACAGTGCCAGCTTCATTACTAAAGTTGTACATGTGTGTTGGTGGGCAAAAGAAATGACATTGAGCAACAGACAAGGATTTGCATCCCTAGCTTTAGTATAATGACTAAGATATAATTCAGAATTTTTTTTAGATCTTCTTTTAGCTGGCGTGACATCACAGAAATGCCTTATACGGTATGTTGCTAGTTTTATGGCGTCATTGCTGGCTGTCAACAAATGCCTTATGAGTCACCAGGACCAGCTCAGTGTGATCACTGGTGCTGTTGATGGATCCAGGCACCTGCTGTTTTTTTGAGTTGCATGGTTTATCCTGAAACTTCACTTCATATATGGGTAAGACTACGGTCTGTCCGTCTCTCCAGAGAGGTGGAGATATTACCCAGCACACCCTGTCAGCTAGCAGGTGCACGTCCTCCTCAGCCCCAAACACGCACGGACAAACTCAGCTAACTGACTACACTATCTCTTGGTCTCTGTCTCTCAACAAAACTATTTCCATTATATTTCAAGTATATCTTTGAGTTATTTAAGAGGTTGGTTCCTTTTTTCTTAGGGTATATACATTCTGATATTTAAAAGTTTAGAATACTTTTCAAGTTTGCATTTCCTGTTGTTCAGGTAGTCGTCAACCACAACAGGATGGCCATTTGAAGATACAGCCTTTGGAGGAAAAGGTAGTGAAAGTATCTCTTAAGGATTCCATCAGGGTGGTGGACTGGTAGAACACAGTGAGGTTTTAGAAAGTGAAAGTGGCATCTCTAAAGTTTCATACAGACTGTTTACCGTTAAGATATATGGGACAATAAACTGGTCTTGTCTCTACCTTTGTGTCCTGCTGTGAGGTCTTCCTCGGAGCGGATTTGGCCTTCACCATGCTGCTCTCTGTCTCTCTACCCAAAACCTGCAACAACACTGTAATGAGGGCATGTTGATGAGTGTGTTGTTATACGCGTGCGTTTGATATCCAACAGCAGGATATGGATAATACCACCATCTAGTGGTGGTCCAAGTTAGTGCAGTTTCATCACGTCACAACCACCTGCAAGACCTCACAATTGAAGTCTTCATGTATTATTTTATGACATGCACATGTGTGCGCAGGCTTGGTTTTACTGTATAAATAGGAAACAAATTGTCTACAGAACGTGGTAAATAAGAAACATCTGATATTTTCCATGTTCCCTTCTGCAGAATTTCATATTTTGTGGGATTAGAGTTTGGGGTAAAGCATAAGACTCAGACTGCCAAAACATTTACCCTCACAGACAAACATTTTGATTGCACTGAAGAAGGATAATGTGATGTTAATAACAGTTCAGTTTGATTGTATCAGGTAATGACCACCAGATGGCGAAAAGATTCTACGTTTTGAAAGTTGTTTTTGGAGAATATGCCACAATGTTGTTCTCCTAAAAAATCCCTAGAAAGACACTCTTGAGCTTTTTTACACTCAAAGCTTTATATGTTCATTGTACTGGTGCTTGCTGGCTCCTTTGGGTTTGCTGCAAAGCACTTTGCAAGTGCTGCGTTGGAAGCAATGTACTAGCCTTCAAATTGCACAGATCCCATCACAATAATCCGATATGTTTCTGTTCTTCCACGTCTAGCTTAATTCAGTCGTAGTTTCAGAGCGGGGAGAAAATATGAGCGCAGGTTCAACCGAGAGCTCAGTGACTAGGCTCCCTGTGTGCGTTGCATCAGACGTAATGGCTTGGTGAAAATGGAGTCCATCTGAAGTCGTGAGGCTCGATCACAAAACCTGCAGCTGTCATCAGAGTTCATCTGGGATGATTAACACTCTGTGGCAAGCTTGTGTGTTTCCATGGAGACGGACAGACAGAAGTATGTCTCGGTATCTGACTCGGGTGATAGGAAGTGTCTTTATCACACTGGGTCTGTAAAGACATTGCCCCCACAACTAAGAAGCATTCCCAATCTGCAAGCTACGGTAAAAATATCAAAATATTCCAAATTTGTGATATATTCAATCATACTATGTAATGAGATGAGATAGAGGTTACTTCAAATGTCTTACGTATCGTGAAACATTGTTTTCCTCAATTCTGCCATTCAGCAAGAAAGTAACCCTAACTGCTCCTGTCCATCCCTACGAATGACTGGAACCACACAAAATGTAAAGAAGAAGTACAAAAGTTAAAGAAACAGTCACATTTACATTTGAATGCTCACACCCGCTTAGCTCTATAAACTCCTTGACTCAGCCATTCGTGAGGCCATCTCTACTTATGTGAGTTTGTTTTCCACAAGGTAGTCTGGATCACAGAATTGTGCAAGAGTTGTCTTGGTCATGAAAACTATGTAAAGATTCTGATTGGAGCAATGAGATTCTGATTGGAACACACTAAGACCAACATATTGAAAAGGTGTTGCTGGCTTTGATACACTCATTTCAGGCAGGGTATCTGTAAAAGTACTTTGCGAAGAATGCTGATGTAAATGGGGCTTTATAAAACAAATCTGACTGATTTATTAAATTTCAACATCACCTAAACAAAGGCAATGGAACAATTAAATGTGTAGCGAAAAACAGCGCATTAGAACATTTAAGCTAGGCCCCGTCAACGCCTTTTATACACCACCTATGATTTTGGGAATAGTTACATGACTCCAGGCTCAATTCACCAAATCAGGGATGGGTGCCCGATTTGCAATCATTTGAGCTGCAGACTGCCCCGTTAACATCCCCTAGGATGTTCTACACTGCTGGGAACGTAGTTAAGTGTTTCTGTGTGCCACAGATCACTGAAGACTGCCCAGGAGATGGAATAAGGGCTGTTCCCCTTTCCACTAGCTTGATGCATTCCAGTCAGGCAAGAAGCCTGGGTGCTCACTCAGCCACCAGGCCAGTGGGTCTCAAACCTCTCCTGTGGACCCCCAGCCGTTCCGTTTCTAGGTGTAACCCTGAGCTTGCAATTCAGCTGGTAAACATATTATAATGCCCTTTTTTGTAATTCAGGTGAGCATGTTTAAGGCTGCAAGAAAATTGTGACAAAGTCAGAAGTGACACACTGCTCATCCAACACGGAAACCTTTAGTCAGTCCATGTACAGGATGATTACACTCACTAATTTTACCATCGCGAGTTAATTCACAGCGCCTGATCTGCACACAAAGAGTTGCTGGAGAGCGACGTTACAAGGTACATAATCCAACGTGTCTATCCCAAATATTGTGAAGCGCAATGCATGGGCAAAGTCAGAGAAGCCTTAGTCAGGCTCTAACCACTGACTATCATGGCATCTTCTGTCCTGTAAGGCAGTGACTTAGCCCACTACGTCACATGAAGCCCCTTCCACCAGGAGAAGTTTAAGGAGCATTGAACTTTCCTGGGGACCCCCAAATGTCTCACAGTTATGTTATAGCCCTGGTCTAGCTCATCTGAATTAAACTGATTCATGCAGTTACAAGTTTAATGATCAGTTGTCATGTTGAATCTGGCCATGCTTGCTCTGGAATACATCTAAAAAAATAGAACAACTGGTGCTCCCCAAACCCTTCCATGGAGGGCCTAGTATATGCTGGTTTTTGGTCTTTCCCTTCAATTAGAGCATAATTAGGGCCTAGACTGCCAGGTCAGGGGAGATCCTAACCAATTAATGAGCTGCTCCATCAGCCTTGTTCAAGGTAAAAGCAAAAACCTGCATACACTAGGCCCTCCATGGAAGGGTTTGGGGACCCCTGCTCTAGACCACAAGTCAGGGCCCATCATAAAGCTACAGAATGTTGACTGGTCATTCAGCCAAACTCATCTCCCTCCAAATGCTGGTTCCAATACACTGCCATACCCATACCATAGATTGATCCATACAAAAACTTGTTGTGCCTCTAAGAAGGCCTAACATACAACACCTTAACTTCCACATACAAATGTAAATACAATAGGCCTTAAAGGGGCTAAATACTATAGGCCTACTGAGAAAAATACTTTCAAAGGCTTATTTCCAACATATTGAGCTAGAGGAGGGGACTCCTACCAAAGTAGAATGCCATGTTGTCCTGTTTAAAAGCACAATCCTCTGATTTGCAGCCAAACAGCATAACATGAGGATGTAGGCTGGAAGAAGATTACCTACTCAAATTCAAAGACTGAGCAACAGCTGCAGAGATGGAGAGTTCAT
The DNA here is from genome assembly GCA_016801145.1 of Umbra pygmaea. Lineage (NCBI taxonomy): Eukaryota > Metazoa > Chordata > Actinopteri > Esociformes > Umbridae > Umbra > Umbra pygmaea. The sequence continues at coordinate 15,752 of JACXGM010005133.1, forward strand.
AAAATCATTACTTAGTCTTTAGCATATTTTAAATTTGTTATACGTTGTTTACCAAGAAAGTGATTACAAAATAGCCTTATTTTAAAGTATATTATTAATTGGAAGGACCTGTGAACAAATGAAAATGGCAGATTGGTCCTAAATGGCATCTGTAGTAGTTTTAATAATAAAATGAAAGGAACATTGTAAAAGTATTGATATGGTAGCTATCAATATGTATACAAATTAAATGAAGCCGGAAATTCTATTTTATAATCAAGCCATCATTACGTTTAAACGTAAATGAGTAAGGACGTTAATTGTTGTCCTTTATTAAACGTGGTATTTAATTCTGAAAGTTGACCTGAAGTAAGTTACTGATTTAAACACTGGCTACCCCTTTCACCAGGCTTGCTTGCATGTTTTCTTCTTGTCGTTTTTATTAATCTAATAAATAATCACACGAAAAATAGATAAGCTTAGCATTTTGGCTATCTTGTCTCACTTTTAAACAAGTTTTAAAATTTGTTTAGTTATAGGTTTTAAATTAAACACCGGGTTTTCTTGACGAGGATAAAACACAATAGACAACCACAAACCTCCGCATGCTAAATGCTACACAATAACATTGAACTCACAATTGTTTACAAAACGAACAAGAAAACAAAAAACTTTTGGTTTGAAAGTAATAGAATCATCCGATTCAAGTGTAACTAACATGCGCAGTACCCAACTGGGCGCAATAACAAAACCAAGTGTTCAGTTGGGTAATACGCCCCACTCGGGATGAAACCAGGAATGGCACACCGTTTGCCTCGCTTTAATCCGAAATGATGCCTTATTTCTATGATGTAGTATACAGTATTTATGCTGTGCGTTATTCGTAGGTGCTTTACGGTCGAGCAAAATATATTGCTACGTTTTGCATAATGTGGAAGAAGATTTCAATATTTAAAGAATTTGCGATATCGCCAGCGACTCCACAATGGCCACATGTGTCGTCAAACATGAAGGACGAAGTGCAATACTCTCGCTGACTAACAAAAGTACCCGTGAAAGGGGAAAGCCAAGATCTCCACTACGTATCTCCGAGAAATCTCCCCATTACTTTGAAGAAAAAAACTCAAAATGTATGCCTATACTGTTCCATAACATCTCCAACATGTCTCCACTGGCGAGTGCGTAGTGATTGTTGGCGTTTTGGTTTCAGCGGGTAGCAAGTCTCCATTAGCAACTCCATCGCCCCCCATGGGCGTGCGATGGCCGCGGGCTGTGACGCAAATGGCACTGGTGATTTGCAAATGACATCTAATTCTGTGTCACTGGATGACTATTCAACCAGCATTTAAAACTTAATTTTCTGTCGGTGCAGGAAGATGTGGCGGAGCGAGTATCCATCATATTGTTTTGAGAATTCGTTGCATAATTTGTCAGCTTAAGTTAATAAATCGTGCACCGACAGCGAATGTGCAGATATTCTTCCGTTTTCAATATGACGGCCCGATCAACAAAAAACATCACATCGGCGCGAAATGACACGACTTGTACGTGGTGTGTAGGTTAGCTTACACACTAAACATTGGATTCCAGTGACCTCGCTAAAATGGACCTATGGTAGAATGCACTTGGCTACGTTCTGCTAGGACGCATGCACGTAGCTGACGATAGAGGACAGGGCAGCTAAAGAGTGGAACTTGGGACTGCATTCACGGACCATACAGGCACCCGGATAAAGGGCCGCATGAACACTATTGTGCTCTATTCACCAAGAGTTCCTAAGTATTTACAAAAGATTCGCCAACAACAACAAAAAATATTTTGGCAAAACACAGACGGTTTGAGCAGCTGCCGATATGCGCAACGCAGCACCATCGTTGCGCAGCACTGGACTTCCCTACTTGTACTAACTACGTGATTGTCCAAAGTACCATTTTATTCAGCCTGTCCTCATTGGCAATCTGGGAGCCAGAGCGCAGAACAGTTTACCGTTCTCATGGCACGATTTGCATCGCCCATTATTCCCGAAAATCTCCTTTACACGGTTATATTGTCAGCCTCAAAACGCCAGTATTTTGAGTAACAAAAGACCAGCTTAACTTGATCAAAGGAAAAGCCAAGTACAAAATGCACCTTTCAAGCCGTTAAAGAGAGGCCCCTTCTAGCCTACAGATTGCAGCATGGCAGGGGTTAGTGCGGCGTAAAAGCGGGCAAACTCATACAAAATATATACAAAGGAAACGTACAACACACCTATAAACACATTAAAGATGACCTCAGGAAAATCCTTAAACAACTGTAAGATATTTGGCTGTGTAAAGACTATCCGGTAATGACAATATTACGAATGTAAAACGCTGCGCTTTGCGGCTCTGTGCCACCTTTTCCAAGAAGCAGCTTGGCGCACAGACCGGTGACCCTTCCGGCTTTGCGCGTCTTTATATCGACTAGATTGTAATACCAAATCGCGTTTAAACGATAAAATATGAATACATATATCTAGTTGTAGCTACAATCCTATTTGATGGCCTGAAAATAGTGTCTAAATGCCCGTTTGAGTCGCCGAAACCAATTCCTCTCTCCTCCATGGACAGGCAGAACAAGAGAAGGATGACGCCATTTTCTGCAAAAACAACCACGTTCGGGGAGCCAAGGCGAGAGCTTTTACGCTTCTATAACGCGCTTAAGGTATTCGGAAATACATTTCGGACGAATATAAATGTGTTCAAAAGTGTTCTTACCCTTATACGTCTTAATTTGACGATGGAATCCGGTTTCCGTGAGTAAAACTACGAGCTTGGGCCGGGGAGCTACTTCCAGTCCGCGTCCCTGTTTCTAGCTAGCCAGAGATTGTTTATTACGCCTCTCAGCGCTCGGCTCGCTCACTCTCTCGCACTGAACAGTTTCTCCAGCAGCTGCCTTTGTGCACTCAGAGGGGACCTTTCAGCTAAAAGCGGCCGCTGCGCAAAGGTGCAGCACTTCTACTTTTCTTTAGAAATGCCAGTGTCGTTGGCACTTTGGGGGGTAGGAGAGGAATAGTTCACCCCCCGTGAACGAGAAACACTGTTGCCAATTTCAGACTGTTTAGTGCTCCATAAGCGCGCGCACGGACTGTCCAGAATTCAAGGCACACATATTAAACCGAAACGTTAGTTGGTTTTGTTCAGTTCTGCTTTTACTTTTGTAGATAACACCATATTACCCATTGGAAAATGTCGTCAAACTTTCAACGCACAATTTAAAAAATACGCTGACAGTTTAGAACGGTTGGAAGTGTTGCTCTATCGTCATTTATATCCGTTTGAAGTTTATGTAATAAAAGTCCAAACACAAAAATGCCCTTAAATGTACATTTATTTCAATCAATCGTATTTGTTAATCTTGCTATAAATTCAAACTCACCATAACCAGGAAACTATAGCCAATCCACTAAAAAAATAACAAAAATAATAATTCAAATGTACACTAGCTATAATTGCATATCTGATACTATTGGCATTAGATTTATGGATGACAAACGTCTACAGGGTTCGACATGAGGGGGGTCTGGAACCTGCCCGAAGCCTGAATGTCTACATTTTAACATCTGCCAAGCTTCATACGGAAGACTGCAATCGAATTTCACATGATTTACCTATCTACAACCCTCTTGATTTTTTCTGTAGTCTGCAAGCATTCCAGTATTATTACATATGTCGATATTTCACACTATATTAGGGTGCCTACAGACTACATGTCAGTCTATATTACAATTGGGATGATAGCAATAATCATGTCTAGAAACACCACATAGTCAGTGTAATTTATGCATAGCTAGAACTGTTAGGACAACATAAAAATAGGCTACTCCTAGGCCTACAGATTGATAAAACCTTGCTCCAAATTAATAACTTACATTTATAAAAACAATTATTAGTTCATTCAGAAGTATTTCAGCATAAAAATGTAATGCTTCATAGACAGCCAGTAGATCAGGGGTGGGTAATCATTTTAGCTTGAGGGCCACATTGAGTTTCTGAAAGCAAGTTAAGGGCCGCATCCCCCGCCCCACACATAGTAGTAGGCTACACACAAGTGGCAAAATACATTTCAAACTAAACTCACAACCAATAAACTTACATACCTTTGAGGAAATGAATGTCTACATGACGAGAGGATTAAAATAGGCATTATGGCATAGCTACTGTATTTGACAGCAGATCTGACATAACATTCAGCGCTGTAAAGAAACATCTAAATTAAAAAAAAAAATAGTAAGCGCATTTGATTAATTTTCTAAGGTAGGAAGCATTTTAAAACAGCTCGGCCAGCAAGTCGGTGTCTTGTAACTGTTGTGCCCTGGAAAAAATACATACATTAATGGAGCCAGGCAAAGTAATTTGTTTGAAGGAAATGAATATTTAATATAATTCATGCTTCTATAATCATAATTTACTGTAATGAGCAGTGTTTATCAATTGAGAGGGATGTTTGTTTTGCGCTGTAAGCTTTTTTGGTCAACTCGTTTTAACCTTCATTCATTATGCTACATTTGCGTGCAGATATTTGCTTGCAGATATAGGCTAACCTGATTTGTTCTAGGGTGATGTCCTACCTCACTCACTGCCGAAATATATTTTGTAATTTTCACTTCCTGCTTCCAGTCTGTAACGTTTTTAGGAAACTAAAATAGAGTCGATGAGAGGTATCCAAATCTGAGATTAGATATATCCTACTCTGATTAACCATGAACGATCCACCCCTCATTCTTACCAACCATTAGTTTATATCTTGTAGGATTCGAGAGATATTACGTTTTGAATCTCTCGAGCGTCAATCGACATAAAAGTGATTTTCAATAATCGCTCGCGATTTTAAGTGGCCCTACAGTATGTTGCCCACCCTTGCATTAGATGGAGAGATGACTCCTAAAAGTTCCAATAGAAGGCTATGATTACGGCGTCTTCCAATACGTTTACCATATTATTTTGCAGGTGCTCAAAAACTTGGTTGCTATGATACCGCAATCTGGGGTGAACGCGCGAGTCTCGTTTAGTTGTCACGTGCTGAATAAAAATATGGACTGGTAAACAGTGAAGACATGGCCTAACAGCACGAAGATTATCAGAGATATGTTCTTATATTCAATGGCTTTGTGGCTATATTAGTTAAGTCACCGAAACATAAGTTATCTACAAGTAGTTATGTAATATGTAAGTGGTGTGAATAGTAAAATTTCACACCACAATGAATTTTTTCACTATTTGTCATCTTATCCTAAAACAAACACTGTAGGCCAACATATCATGACCAATCAATGTAGTATTAAACTGGTCTAAAATATGTTAAATTCAACATGTCACATCGCCTACATATTTATGCCTCTAAAAAAAATATAGTTGTTGTGGTCTTTCATTAGAACTCCTTGAATTATAATCCCTCTAGACCAGACCCTGTCCTTAAGGCCCAGTGGGAAACAACAAAAGATGGCCACCGCTATCGGCCACACAATTAACCAAAGGACCAGCATTAAACCATTATCATAAGAATGCTGTTTGCAATGTGGGGGAAAGCCCTTGGAATTCATTGACGTGCTGCATAGTGTTTGAAATCTTTTTGTCATCAATTACATGCAAGCTGTGTTTGCCATATTACCTATAGTGACCGATATTGACATTTTTGTATAGTTAGTATTCTATTTGTGTGGCTGCTACAAAAACAATGCAACACAAATCGGCCTACTTTGGTCAGGCAGCTACTCCCCTTTGATTTAAATTGTGATAACTGAAAGTGAACATGTCTGTTCCCAGGGCCTTCCTGTAACAAGTTGTTAATGTGGCAGCACCTTTATAGGCCAAACATGGTGAGTCTGCAAAGACCAGCTTTTCACAAGTGGCTGGACAGTCTATTGTGTAATTTAGACTTTACACAACACTACGTTCCCACACAACTTGAGTGACGTATTGTTGCCCACTTAACACATCATGAGTGGGGCGTTGTACTCTGCTAAATACATCCCAGGTGCCAGGGTTTTGCGCATGGACATAATTATCAGGTCCAAAAGGCAGTTTATTCTTACCTCCAAAAGTATACTAGCATACCAAGTGATAGTTTGTGGTCACGTGTACAAGGTGACTCATATGGATTCTAATTACTACACCCACCTTCTACACAACAAAAATTAAATATACAGAATTAATAGAATGTGAATCCCAATACAAATCGACACATTAATATTAAGCTCTTATTTTACTTTGCATTTAATTGCAAACATGAAAACTGAGTTTAAGGTGAGAGAGTCCATACGTTTAATTTCAAATAGGCCCGGCAAAAACATGGATACTCCGGTTAGCACACAACAGAGAAGATAAAGAAATCCTAAATTGCAATCTTCTCATCAATAATCATCATACATTGTGGTTTGGAAAGCATTTGTTATTCAATAAATACATCAAATCAACTTGTATTGGTTTTATGTACAGGATAACTTGTAGGAGCCAAGTGTGTGTGTGTGGTTCAATGTGCCTTAGTTGGTCTAACATAGTGCTTGCAAAGCCAAGGTTGTTGGTTCAATTCTCATGAAGAACCAGTACCAGAGTGCCAGTGTGGGCAAATGCCTTTACTAAGTTTAAACTACTTAATCATAACATACACTCATCTAAAGGATTATTAGGAACACCCATTCAATTTCTCCTTAATGCAATGATCTACTCAACCAATCCCATGGCAGTTGCTTCAAAGAATTTAGGGGTGTGGTCCTGGTCAAGACAATCTCCTGAACTCCAAACTAAATGTCAGAATGGGAAAGGAGATTTAAGCAATTTTGAGCATGGTATGGTTGTTGGTGCCAGACGGGCCGGTCTGAGTATTTCAGTCTGCTCAGTTACTGGGATTTTCACGCACAACCATTTCTAGGGTATACAAAGAATGGTGTGAAAAGGGAAAAACATCCAGTATGCGGCAGTCCTGTGGGCGAAAATGCCTTGTTGGTGCTAGAGGTCAGAGGAGAATGGGCCGACTGCTTCAAGCTGATACAAGGGCAACTTTGACTGAAATAACCACTCGTTAAAACCGAGGTATGCAGCAAAGCATTTGTGAAGCCACAACACGCACAACCTTGAGGCGGATGGGCTACAACAGCAGAAGACCCCACCAGGTACCACTCATCTCCACTACAAATAGGAAAAAGAGGCTACAATTTGCAAGAGCACACCAAAATTGGACATTTGAAGACTGGAAAAATGTTGCCTGTTCTGATGAGTCTCGATTACTGTTGAGACATTCAGATGGTAGAGTCAGAATTTGGCATAAACAGAATGAGAACATGGATCCATCATGGCTTGTTACCACTGTGCAGGCTGGTGGTGGTGTAATGGTTTGGGGGATGTTTTCTTGGCCCCCCTTAGGGCCTTTAGTGCCAATTGGGCATCATTTAAATTCCACGGCCTACCTAAGTATTGTTTCTGACCATGTCCATCCCTTTATGGCCACCATGTACCCATCCTCTTGACGGCTACTTCCAGCAGGATAACGCACCATGTCACAAAGCTCAAATAATTTCAAATTGGTTTCTTGAACATGACAATGAGTTCACTGTACTAAAATGGCCCCCACAGTCACCAGATCTCAACCCAATAGAGCATCATTGGGATGTGGTGGAATGGAAGCTTTGTGCCCTGGATGTGCATCATACAAATCTCCATCAACGGCAAGAGGCTATCCAATCAATATGGGCCAACATTTCTAAAGAATGCTTTCAGCACCTTGTTGAATCAATGCCACGTAGAATTAAGGCAGTTCTGAAGGCGAAAGGGGGTCAAACACAGTATTAGTATGGTGTTCCTAATAATCCTTTAGGTGAGTGTAGAAAGAAGCAGTCCAATAAATATTCCTGTACCAATACTACATTATACAAAACAAAAAGTACAGAAAAAATAACAAGGAAAAGACCAGACAAAACCGCAGGTAAAAAATGAACTTTATATATCATTTTAAAATCCAAAACATAGTCAAACCTGAAAAATACACATCTAAATGTGATTGTTTTTAAACACAATTGGGGCCAACAGGACAAAAACACTCACCCAGAAGTCGAAAGCACATAATGGACGCCACTTCAGACTGATAAGCTGAACTAGTGACCATTTCATTGTAACAGCTCAACAACGGCCAGGGTCTGCTTTATTTACAGAGAATACAAAAATAAGGCCTTACAGAGGCATCCATGTCCTGGGTGAGTAGGACGAAAGACTGCATTGAACCACTTGTCTATTAAAGCCTGCATCTGAAATGCCACCCTACCCTACCAATAGTGCACTACTTGGACACCAGATTCCTTAAAGTGCCCTTTTTTGACAATGGCATATAGGGCTTTAGTCAAAAGGCCTTCACTAAGGGAATATGGTACCGTATCAAAAGAACAGTGTACTGTTACTCCCCAATACCTTGCATCAGCCTCCCAGGAATCAGGTGGCATCTTTGCTGTTCCACACACTCAATTAAAATAGCAAGGTGAATAGAAGTTAAAGTCCCAGTGTAGTCTTTGTAATTGTACATTTCATAGTTTTTTGTGTTAAAAACAAATCTACACAAAATAAAACAAGTATTATTTATTTTCCTGAGCCTCATTTGGCCCTTGAAACACTGTCTGATTATGCAAAGCATAATTTAAAATCAAACTGAAAGAAATGTGGTCAGCCCTAGTTGGCTGATAAGAGTTGGGCTTGAGACCATCCTAAGACAGCAACAGGCAGGGGGGCTGTAACATTCCATTTCATACAGACTGAGAGAATTAGACAAGCAACACACCAAATGCATCATGCAAGTATAGTGCCACTAATCTATTCATTCAAATGAGGTGCAATCCAAACGGCTGCAATTCAAAGTCACATTGAAGTCTATTGGAATTAATGAACTTCTGGCATAGCGCATATGCTCCACACATTTGGTCTGTTCCCAGCCTTACAAACCTCAACACAGTTGAAACATCCCAAAGTAGGCCAAATATCATCCTACCTTAATAGGCTCTTACACAGAAAAGTTCTTATCATTTTCAAGATTTTAAAAGTTTGTGTGTCAATAATTTGACATTGTAAAAATTTAACAAAAAACTAAAGAAAAAGGAAAAACAACTTTGACTGCACTGGGCCTTTACTACGATGTCTAATAATAATAATAATAATAATAAATAATAAAAATAATAATAACAACAAACAGAATAATATCACCCAGTCAGTCATGTGCTGTTTGTCTTCCTGAATGACAGGGGGTGTGGGGGGCATTAGAAGATCTTAACCTGATCTTTTGTGGGTCTGTTGCTACTGGACAGATTAAACAATAAGAATCTGTCAGGGCCTACAAAAAAGTATGACTGAAGACCCGTCGTAGTCCCTAGTTTAGGTTTTATATCTCTGGATTAGGGTAGGTGGTGCTTAAACTGGGGTGATGATTTTATGGTGTGCAGATGAGGGTTTCTAATAGAGTCCACAACTACCAAGTAAAAATTTACAGAGAAAGAAAATCATCATGAAAAATATTAGAAAAACAGCTAAGTCTCCAGAAGGGTGGGGTTAGGCTGAGCAAGGAGATGGTGCTTCCTTCCTTCACAAAATAGGTATCACAATAGTTACCGTAACAACCTTTCTCCAAAAGTAAAACAGAAAATCAAACTTCACAAGATCATTTTTCTTCCAGGTAACTGAGATCACTGACATGACAAACCAGTAAACAGTGCATGTATTTTCAATAATCCATCAGTAAATTGTATGTGATAGGTTACAAACTGATATAATGCCAAAAGGGGGAAATTACCATATGGACATCTTTGACCACTCTCAAAAAAGAAGTATATTGAAGACATACGAGTGTGTGGAACAAATCAGTCATGAACGATTTTGAAAAGGGTTACTATTAACAACCTGCCTTATGAAGGTTTAGAGGCTCGCATGTTGGAAGCCAGGTCACAGGGTGTCAGACTTTCAGTTAAATATGGGCGGGCGGGGGCTAATCTGGGAGTCAGATAGCCAACACCCACTCAAAATTCACTCTGGATCAGGAAGCCATTTCTACTGCTATTTGTCCCTGTAGTTCCCCACTACTTGGTGACTGATTGTGCCTTGACACACCAGGTGTGTTATTGGTTATTAAGTAAAAACAAAAAGCAGCAAGTACTAGAGTGAGGAGAAGTTGACTACCCTTGGCCTACATTGTACCCTACAGCAACTGTCTTTTAGTGGGAACTGAAGGTAATGAAGTCTGGGCTAATCTTCAAATTGACTGTTAAACACAATCCCTTTACAAATATAAATGTACATTATATATTTAAAATATATATATTTCAATTGCAAATAGTTACATAAATAGATGAAAACAGCTGGGCATGGAACAAACGTGCAAAAGAACAGAAGCATCTTAAAAAGCATTATTCATTATTCTAGAAAAATCTGGAATAGACCAAATCCCCATGATGCTTACAAGAGAATTACAATTTTTCTTCAGCTTGATGTTAGATGGTTCTTTGCCCTGAAAGATGTCAAGGGGCCAAGACTGAAATCCATGACACAGTTGTCTTTAAACAGCTATTAAACATTTGAGTTTACACTTCAGCAACTGCAGAAAAATGATAATTATAACATGAAATACATAATAATACTTGGTTTGTTAGGTATAATTCATTTGACCATTTAGATTAAAAAGTAAATGAACATGCTCACATGTTCCCATTTTAGGACAGTTAATTGACTCGACTGAAATGTATAATAGTTGCTTAAAAAGTACCCTAACCCTTGGATAAGTTGGCTTCTTGGCCTATAAACTACTTGTATGATGGGAAACCAGAATGTACCAAATCAGAAATGTGGGGAAGATCTGCAAGACAAGAAAAAGCCACTAGGCTTTTAAGCAGCAACCATCATGATGATACGGTTACACCACTGTCCATCATGGATGGACCTGATACACGCTGTTGTGGTAACATGGATTCTTAAAGCAGTTGGCTAGTACCCTATGTGCAGTACAACTTTTGTCAAATAAAGCAATATTGAAATACATGTTTACTGGAAACCATTGGAAGAGAGGTTTTCATTTAGAAGGCATATAAACATTGGAAGAATTGTGAAAAATGAGGTGAAAATGACACTTAAAAATGCTAACCATCAGTTTTAGATGATAGATTCATGTGATACCTAGAAAACATTTCCTTTAGTTATTTTAGTGATGGGAGATTAACAATAAATATAAAAAAATAATAAAATATGTACACATTTGCCAACAATAACTCTACAATAATAATACTTTTGACTTATTCTTTCAAATTAACATACAAATATAATTTTGCTCAACATCTGCAGCTCTACTCTGTAAAGAAAATTATAAAGAAATTATAAATTATACAAAACAAATCCAACATCATAGTTTTTCCATTTCAGGTGCAGGTCCTGCACTCTGTTGTGCCTTACAACATTTCGGACAAATAAAAAGAACATCCTCTGTAACCTGAATTATTCCTATATCGAAATACTTTCATGAAAAAGTGTCAGTATAAAGTCTTTCCCTGTGTGATAAGACAAGTAGTTGTGTAGCTGCTGGAGTCCAGAAATAAGTGCACTTTGAACACAGGTCAGGTGGAGATAAATGAGTGTGTGATGAGGTCTGCTGCCACTGTGGAGACAGGTCTCTCTGTTGGACATGGATGTCTCTTCCTGGTCACCTGACCATACGAAGGAACACAAGGCTACAACAACAAAACCAACTGATTGATAAATGTCTCAATACATGTCATAAAGATGCCTTCAGAGGGCAGTCTGTGATGAGTGTCAGTGAGTCACACTGTATCCATGGATACCACCTCTGCAGATCTGCCCCACCCTCTCAGTTTCCCATTTGATGATCCGTGTTTGGGTGGAGTGGTGGGAGGAACCACTCATCCTAAAAAGGGTAGGGCCATGAGAGATGAGGTGCCAAACCAGTCTGACCCACTAATGACTCCAAGTCCCAGAATTCCTTCTGGGTACAGCTGCCAGGGTCAGTGACATCACTGTTAAGAGGTCAGTGCATTTATAGTACTGACATCAGGTTAAAGGTCACAGATAATGGTCCATGCAGCTGCCCAACATTGTCTGTATATCCTGTAATTGTCAGTGATGCAGCTTGAACTAAAGGAAAGAGAGCGAGACAGGGAAGAAGATAAAGAGAAAAAGAAAGATGTCAGTCGACAGACAAGCTCAGCTGATAAAGACAACACTAATCTGTATAACCCAACACAGCAGAAACAGGCAGACCAATCTTTTTTTGGACACTCCCATTACCAGATGTACATTTACTGAATGGTGAACTAAGAAGCAAGCTTAGTCTACTGAGGTATTTGGATAGAGCCAGATTTCAGATTGCATTGAACTCCCACTTCAGCTGTGTTTGAACCAGTGATGGTGGATCTTGCTGGTCTGCCTGACCATAACTTTAGCAGGCTTGTAACTGTGCAGGCATTAGAGGTCTTCACATACTCTTATGTCTGGAAATATTTGGACACTTGATTTTCATAATTTTGGCTCAGTATGCCACCACAACTGAATTGAGACAACAGAGATTCAAATGTAGTGCAGACTTTCATTCAAGGGGTTGAACAAAAATATTGTATGCATCTTTAGGAATTGCAACCATTTTCATACAGTCCCCTTATTTCAGGGGCTCAAAATGTAATTGGACAAATTAACACAATCATAAATAAAAAGTTAATTTTTTATACTTTGTCGAGAATCCTTTGCAGGCAATGCCTGCTTGAAGTCTTGAACGCAAGGACATCGTTAAACACTGTCTTCATGTGTCGTTTGTTGGTGGGTCTTTCTGCTTCATGTTATCTTCAGCAAATGAAATGCACGCTTGATCGGGTTGAGATCAGGTGATTGACAGCCATTGCAGAATATTCTACTTTTTTGCGTTAAAAAACTCCTGGGTTGCTTTCACAGTATATTTTGGGGCACTGTCCATCTGTAAAGTAAAACATCATCCAATCAACTTCTCTGAATTAGGCTGAATCTGAGCAGACAATATATCCCTATACACTTTAGAATTTGTCTGCTTCTGTCTTCTGTCACATCAATAAACATTAGTGACCCAGTTCCATTGGAAGCCATGCATGCCCATGCCATCACACTGTCTCCACCCTGTTTTAAAGATGATGTGGTATGCTTCGGATTGGGAGCCTTTCCAAGCGTTTTCCGTATTTTTTTTTCCCATCATTTTGGTACAAGTTGATCTTAGTTTCTTCTGTCCAAAGAATGTTGTTCTAGAACTGGGCTGGCTTTTGTAGATGTTGTTGGCAAAGTCTAATATAGCCTTTCTATTCTGGAGGCTTATGAATGGTTTGCACCTTGTGGTGAACCCTCTGTATTTGCTCTTGCGAAGTCTTCTCTTTATGGTAGGCTTGGATAATTACATGCCTACCTCCTGGAGTGTTCACTTGGCTGGATATTGTGAAGTGGTTTTCTTTACCTTGGAAATGATCTTACAATCATCCACCACTGTTGTCTTCCAGGCCTTTTTGTGTTGCAGAGCTAACCAGTGCGTTCTGTTTTACTCAATGTACAAACTTGATTTGTCCACTCCTATTGTTCCTGCTATCTCTCTGATAGGTGCTGCAAAAACAAAACATCTAAAGGATGGCTGTTTAATTTGCATTTAGATCTCCGTTAACCGCCTTTTGTGGGTTCACAACAACTGCTTTCAAATAAGAATGCCACACCTGGACTCAACTCCAGGGGCCTCATTTATCAAACTTTGTGGTGGATTTGCGTCAGAAGTGGCGTACGGACGAAATATAGGATGTGCGTACGCAAAGAAATATTCAGATTTATAAAACCCTGCGCACGCACGTCCAACGCAGTTTTCCCCTTATAAATCACAATCAAGTCTAATACGTGGCGCAGCTTTTGCAGCTACATGTCACGCCCATATTTGGCCATAAATAGTCAGTGAAACGCCCCAAAATTAATATTCATTGATTGCGAAATCACGGCAAATACAGAGGAAATCCCAAAAAAACTACTTTACTCAATGTGAAGTAGAAAATATTGTTGGCGAGGTGGAAAGGAGGAGGAAAATGTTGCTTGAAGGGCACAGTGTGCCTATTACCAAAGCCGAAAAAAAGTGGTCAGATATCAGTTGATGTCAAAGCGTCTAGCGCTTCATCGCGAAAGTGTGTCTGCCACGGGTGGGGGTAAATTGGTTACATTACAGCAACATGTCCGCATCACAAATTATTTTGACATTGGCAGAATGAAAATGCTTTCAATGCTTTTTGTTTGCCTGTTCACCCGCCGTGTATGGAAACTTCATGTAATTATGCAACAAGCCTATTATACCGACTAACACGCCTGGCATAACACGGCTAAGGGTTGGCTGAGATATCCCTGACCTGTCAGTAAATTCCATCTGGAAATTGCCAGTCGCCACAAATCCTGTTATTAGTGTTATGAAATGCGCCAATAAATAATATGCATTAGGCTATTATTGTTATTATTATTATCTTCTAGCAGTGTAAGATCAGCTATTGTGCATCATTACACATTGTGATGGCATGGCTTTTTATAACCATCCATTTGATTGTATCTGGTAATCTACAGATGTCGGTATTAATCTAATTGTAAATGGAAAATAGTTCTGCACAAATGGAATTTCTTGCACCTTTCAAAATGGTTAAGACATGCGTCACGATGGAACACATTTAAAATTAAAATTAAATAAATTCATATAAATGAACACTATGTTTCTGTATCTGATTTAGGCCTGCACGATTAATCGTTATAAAATCGCAATCTCGATTCACCCCGTTCCCGATTTAATTTTAAATGACCAACGATTCAAAAAACAAAAAAGATGTTCAAGGAGTTCAGATAGAGCCAGTATCAGCTCAATGTGTTATGTCACTATTTTTGGTAGCCTACTGTACTTAAATGGCAAGTATGTACTTTATTTTCCTTATTCATTAAAGCCTCTATGTTTTCAGGCTTGTGGTGATGCACAATGTGCTAAAACAATCTGCTTTTCTTTAATTTTTTCAATAGCAAAGCTGTAACAGTTGTACAGCTTTATAAGCTGGTCTTTGAAAGAGGAAGTAGACTGTTGTTATCATCAATATGAAATATATGCATAGTGCTGGAATACAGCTACATTTCCATTGAAACATTTACGTGAATCAGATTTACCAGTTCGTTGGTATTGTTGTTCCAATCGTTACATGGTTGAGCAATACAACTGTTTCCTATCTATATACTATGTTGTACAGTAGGCTACAATTGCCTATCTGGCACTTTAAGAGAACAACTATGTCCATCTATGGCTAATCTGTAAAGCGATGCACAGCATAACGCTCTGAAATGTGGAGGAATTACCGGCTTTTTCACAAGTACAAGTACGAGTACTTATACCAAGTACTGGAATCGGTATCGTCCCATCTGTAGTTCATATGTGCAATAAACATTACACTTCGTGAGAAATAAAATTGTGGCAGAAAATCGTGATATCAATTCAAAGCAAAAAAATGTTGATTCATATTTTTCCCCGAATCGCGCAGGCCTAATCTGATTATGACATTTAAACTAAGAAAACTATATTCCCCAATAGACAATAAAGACTATTTATCTATCTATATGCACCGCCAGACAGAGACATTGACAAGAATATCAGTTTTAAACATGATTTTGTTCTGTTTACCGTACTATTTATGAGGAAGAATTACATAACATGCCAATATAATTACATAATCTATTTGAGTGTTCATTTTGCATATATGTGCAATATGTGCTTCATTTGCAGTTATGTTAAAATCTTTTTTTTTTTTTGCAGGCTGTTAATTGTAAGCATGGCTTTGTGACATCTTCCTATAAATAATGAGGCAGTATTTCGCTTCACAACGCTCTGCAGTTTCAGACAGATCTACAGTAGCCTACGTGTTTCATTCATTTGCCGGCGGTGTCGCCTTTTCTCATTTCACCCGTTTTTGTGCGTACGCCTGGGTCAGAGTTGCCGTGAAGGACCACACATTTTCTCATCAAGTTTGCTTTTTATAAATCCCAATTATTGCATAGAGGGCTGCGTACGTCTTCTTTTGTGCGTACGCCACGTTTATAACTGAGGCCCCAGACCTTTTACCTGCTTAATTGATATAATAATAATAGTAATAATGAAGGAATTTGGATGTGAATACCCTCAAATTAAAGCTGAGAGAATGTAGTTTAAGCTCCCATACTCATTATTTCATTGTACCCTGAATACAATTTGGTAAACTGCCAAAATTATGAAAATTGTGTCAGTGTCCAAATACATCTGAACCTAACTGTACAGTCGTGGTAAAAAGTTGAGAATGTCTTAACTACTGGTCTCCACAAAGTTTGCTGCTTCAGTGTTCTTAAATCTTTATGTCAGTAGTTACTATGGCATACCAAAGTATAATTACAGGCAATTCCATAAGTGTCAAATGCTTCTATTGAAAATTAAATTATGTTTATGTAGCGTCAATATTTGCAGTGTTGACCCTTCATTTTTAAGACCTCTGCAATCTGCCCTGGCATGCTGTCAATTAACTTCAATTAAGGTCTGGGGAGATTCCTGGCCAGGGACCCAAAGTTTTGAGGTTTGCTTCACGGAGACCCTTAGTTATCACTTTTGACTTATGGCAAGGTGCTCCATCATGCTGGAAAAGGCATTGGTCATCACCAAACTGTTCTTGGATGGTTGGGAGAAGTTGCTCTCAGAGGATGTGTTGGTACGATTCTTTATTCATGGTTGTGTTCTCAGGCAAAATTGTGAGTGAGCCCACTCCCTTGGCTGAGAAGCAACCCCACACATGAATGGTCTCAGGATGCTTTACTGTTGGCATGACACAGGACTGATGGTAGCGCTCACCTTGTCTTCTCTGGACAAGGTGTTTTCCGGATGGCTTAAACAATCACAAAGGGAATTCAGAGAAAATGACTTTGCTGGACTTTCTTGGGCGCCCTGAGTTCTTCTTTAAAACTATTGAACCTCTCTCCTCTAAGTTCTTGATGATCCAATAAAAAGTTGATTTAGATGCAATCTTACTAGCAGCAATGTCCTTGCCTGTGAAGCCCTTTTTATGCAAAGCAATGATGATGTCATGTGTTTACTTGCAGGTAACCATGGTTGACAGAGGAAGAACAATGTTTTCAAGCACCACCCTCCATTTAAAGCTTCCAATCTGTTATTGTAACTCAATCAGCATGCCATAGTGATCTCCAGCCTTGTCCTCATAAACACTCTCACCTGTGTAATGAGACAATAACTGACATGATGGCAGCTGGTTCTTTTGTGGCAGGGCTGAAATGCAGTGGAAATATTTTTTGGGGATTACGTACATTTTCATGGCAAAAAAGGACTTTGCAATTCTTTGCAACTCATCTGATCACTCTTCATAACATTCAGGAGTATATACAAATTGCCATCATCAACACTGAGGCAGCACACTGTGAAAATTAGTATTTGTTTTCATTCACAAAAATTTTGACCACAACTGTATATCCAAGTCCGGTTATCAGAGACCCGATATCAGACTCAGACGCATCATTGGCCGCAGATCGGTGTGAAATGCTGACTGAAATGAGATAATATAAAAATATACAGTATAATTAACATTTACTATAGGTTGTTGTTCCAGGACAGGTTATTTCAGCATTTATACATTTTAGCTGCATGTCTGCCTCATCTTTTTAGGTTTGAGTTTTATGATATTTCTATCACAATGAATATAACCCACCTAACTTTCTGTGAGGTGATGACATTACTTTCAAAATGTCCATAGATCTGTAGAGCAGTTCATATAATTATTCTAGCCTACGATAACTAGACTTGTAGTCATGGGGCCCTATTTTATCGATCTAAGCACATGGCGTAAAGCGCATGGTGCAAATGCGCTTGGGCGTGTCCAAATCCACTTTCGCTAGTTTGACAGCGGATAAAAGTGTCCATGCGCCGGGCGCATTGTCTAGAAGGGTTGTACTAAGTGTCTTTATTAATTCATGGGTGTGTTTTGGGCGTAACATGCAATAAACCATTTAGAGATTCATCTCCCATTCCCTTTAAGAGCCAGGCGCGTTTGTACCATTCGCGCATTGCTATTATCACGGCGGATTTGCACCGTAATATTTTTTAAAATATTGTTAAAATAACTATGACATGCTGCGCCATTGACTTTAGAACAGGATTTTGTTGGTTCACTGGGTGTAGCAATACACCCAGAATTAGACTGAACACACATCCCTGTTAGACCAGCACTCCCATGGGCGCAAATCCATTTGCTATTTAAACAACGCGGGCGCCTGACGGGAAATTTACAACTGCGTCAGTCTTAAACTAGCAAAGACACTTGCATTCGGAATTTGCGCTGTGTTGCGCCGGGTGCAAGACAGGGCCCATAAGAGTGCATTCAGAAAGTATTCACAGCGCTTCACTTTTTCCACATTTTGTTATGTTACACCCTTTTTCCGAAACGGAAAAAATTCATTATTTCCCTCAACATTTGTTCAAACAATACCCCATAATGACAATGTGAAAGAAGTGTGTATGAAATCTTAGTAAATTTATAAAAAACAAAAAAACAAACAAGCACATGTACATAGGTATTCACAGCGTCTGCCATAACACTTTGTGCTCAGGTGCACCCTGCTTCCACTGATCATCTGAGATGTTTCCACAACCTGATTGCAGTCCATCTGTGGTAAATTCATTTCATTGGACATGATTTGGACAGGCACACACCTTTCTATATCAGGTCTAAAAGTTAACAGTGCATGTCAGAGCACAATCCAAGCCATGAAATCTAAGGAATTGTCTGTAGATCGAGGAGACTCCATCCATAAATGGAAGAAGTTTGGAACCATCAGTACTTCCAGGAGAACAACCATCTCTGCAGCACTCCACCAATCAGGCCTGTATGGAGTGGCCAGAGGGAAGCCACTCCTCAGTAAAAGGCACATGAGAACCCGCCTGGTGTTCTAAAAAAACTTCAGTTAGTGCTTAACACAGCCGCTGGAATTCTGACTAGAACTGCAAAATCGGAACACATTACCCCAATTCTAGCCTCTCTACACTGGCTGCCCATTAAGGCTAGGGCTGATTTCAAAGTTTTACTATTAACATACAAAGCACTACATGGACTTTCCCCTACTTATCTGTCTGATTTGGTGCAACCATACATACCCACACATACATTACCTTCACAAGATGCCGACCTCCTCATTGTTCCTAGAATTTGTAAACGAACAGCTGGTGGAAGGGCTTTCTCATATAGAGCTCCAATTTTGTGGAATGATCTGCCAACCCATGTGAGAGATGCAGACTCAGTCTCAACATTTAAGTCTATGCTGAAGACTCATCTCTTCAGTAAGTTCTATGGTACAGTGTAGTCTGGCCCAGGGGGCTAAAAGAGAATGGCGGCACTGTTAATGAACCACCCATGCTGGCTTGCCTGGTAGGCTCCCCTCTCTCTATTGGGATCTCCTCACTCCAATGCTACCCCTGCGGTGGTTACGGTCTGCTGGTGACCCTTTGGGAGGTGTGGTCTTGGCAATGTGGGTGGGTCGGAAGCATGCCTGCTTGCTCCTGCCCGAGGCCCCCTTGTGCAGGACCACGTCTCTTGTCCCTCCCCGTCTCAGCCCAAGATGTTATGCTGCAATAGTTTATGTGACGGAGGACTAGGGTTTTATATATTCATTTTGGGGTCAGAGCTGTGTCAAGGTACTAGACCCAAAGTATGCCCACTCTAATGTTCCTGATGTCATGTTCATCCTAGGAGGACCCTAGGAACATACGACAGGACCATGTGGCCTGATGACTCCTTCCTGTCCCCTTCCTGTGCCCGGCCCGCTGCTGTACTTGATCCCATGTCACTGCGGTTGATGATCCCGTTTCCACCCGATGACGCCAGCTTTCATATCCAGGCGGCTTCACGGTCTTCCTCCGCAAGATCACCGAACTGTATTGACGCTACATAAAGACTATGGTCACAGTCCACCCATCATATCTTCATTGCTGGACAATAATTGAACACCGATTGACCTTATTACTATGGGCTGTGTACCTTCAGATCCCCACCCCGGTACAGCCAGAAGAGGACTGGCCACCCCCTTGAGTCTGGCCTCTCTCTAGGTTTCTTCCCAGGTCCCTCCTACTAGGGAGTTTTTCCTAGCCACTGTGCATCACTTGTGTTGCTTGCTTTTGGGGGTCTCGGGCCGGGTGTCTGTCAAAGCACTTTGTGACAACTGCTGTTGTAAAAAGGGCTTTATAAATAAAT
>JACXGM010005134.1:6033-35991 GCA_016801145.1 Umbra pygmaea
AGACTGGAAAAATGTTGCCTGGTCTGATGAGTCTCGATTTCTGTTGAGACATTCAGATGGTAGAGTCAGAATTTGGCGTAAACAGAATGAGAACATGGATCCATCATGCCTTGTTACCACTGTGCAGGCTGGTGGTGGTGTAATGGTTTGGGGGATGTTTTCTTGGCACACTTTAGGCCCCTTAGTGCCAATTGGGCATTGTTAAAATGCCACGGCCTACCTGAGCATTGTTTCTGACCATGTCCATCCCTTAATGGCCACCATGTACCCACGTTCCTAATAATCCTTTAGGTGAGTGTATACCATTATACTATCACATATCATTATACACTTGCACATAAACTGGCATACCCTTTTACATGCACAGTCATTATCTAACACAGATTATGCCTCTTCTTATTCATGTATAAGCCAATCAAGAACTGAGAATTAGTACTATTTCCTTTTCAAACTGCCTTCCGTTTCAATCAAACTCTCTCACATAAGCAAGTATTATCTCTTGCACATCTTGTTATTCTCTTACATTTCACAGTAATTATGGTTCTTACATATAACTATTCTTATTCACATAGAATATTAATCTTACATATACTATCATTCTGTTTCACACATACTATTTGTCTCTCTTACATATATTATGATACTTCAGTATGATGGTGCATAGAAGAGGGTATTTTTGTGTGTGTAAGAGAGTATGGTAGTAAATAAAGAAAAGTTTGAATGTGTATGTAAAAGTGTATGCTAGTTCATGGTAATGTATATATGTGAGAGTATATTTGTATATATGTGAAGTTATGTTGTTGTATGTCATACGGCCTTATTGTGGGTCATGAATAGAGCATATCAGAGTGTGTGATGTAATTTTACATGTACTGTAGTATAACAGCAGGAGAAAGGAGGAACCTGGCTGTTCCAGTCAAAGCAGCTGGAGGTTCTGGCATGTGCTCTGTAAAGCTCAATTTTCTGTCATTTTGCAGTCTCTGGCTCTTTCAACTCTATTAACTGACAACAGTAGCTTTGCTAGAGTCATTGCCCATGAATAGCTGGATCTTGAAGTGGCAAAGCCACACATGGCTACTCTCCCTGCATGCAAATGTGAACACCTCTGATTCATGGGGGACCAATCTTTTCAGCCCACAATTCTTCAGGCTGTGTTCTGTTCACTTTGATCTGTTCACTGTGCAGGTCTCCAAGGTCAGCGGTTGTTTTTCTCAGTCATAGACATTGTGTGTTTGTGTGTGTGTGTGTGTGTGTGTGTGTGTGTGTGTGTGTGTGTGTGTGTGTGTGTGTGTGTGTGAGTGTTAAACACACCTAGATTGTTAGCAAGGCCCTACTGTTGCTAACATTAATGTAACTTCCTGTTCAACTTCCTGTTTCTGCCAGGACTTTAGTGAACAGAGATGGGCCAGGCAGTTAAACTGATTCCTGTTTCATTAAAATGTGATTGCTAATTCCATTCAGTACAAAGTTAAAACTCCATCTTTAAGTAAAAGTATTTATTTTTTATATTAAACATTTTTCTTACCTTCTTTAAATCTAAAATTTCTTGCTTTTTTGTTGCAAGGTATTTTCATATATACAAATTATAAGGGAAAATGTATGTTGTGACAAATATTACTGGATAACAAAAAGCATTTGTACTAAAGTCTGTTGAAATCCTTCTTATAGTATTTATAGATGTTTTACTTATACATGTATCAGGTATGAAATGTGTTTATCATATAAGGCAAAACATATAACAATCTTTTTTAAATTTTTATGATTCTTTTCCATATGGATGAGTTTTTTTATTCTGCTAATATATCTACTTTTGGAGATAGTACTATTGGGGATCTACTGTTTTCCCAGGACAAATTTCTCTTAAAGAAATTTCTCTTGAAGAGCAAAGCGCTGTGTTCAATGTCCAGGCATTTCTCTTAGCCATGGTATATTGGCCACATGTCAAACCCATTGTAGCTTGTAATTCAAAAGTTTGGAATCACCCAGAAATGTGCATGTTTGTGATATAAATTGATACCTTCAATAACAAATTGACATTACATTAATCAGAGTCAAAATAGGGTTAATTGAACTAAAAGTGTTAATGGTTAGGACACTGAAGTAATGGTTGCTGAAAATGTGTATAAATCAGTAATTTCCAACGGTGATAGACATTTGCAACACTGGTAATGTATTGGATATATTGTGATCAATATCATGTCACCATGGTGAATCTGCCCACACATCTGCCCACACATTATATATTTAGATTTCACAACATGATCATGAGGGAAAAAAGGTCAGATGAGTTAAACGTTTGACTTATCTAAACTTTGTCTATGAAAATCACTGGAATTTTGGTGTGTGGCTGTATCATATAGGCTGTCCACCCATTCATGACTCACTTTAAGAAGCACAGGATTCACAGATCCAAATATAATTGAATCTATGTATCAGTATGCTACAGTGATGCGCACACACCTTCTCCCATATTAATGTTTGAACAACAAGCTTTGTGAGGACTTTTGCCCCAGTTCTGGGAAAGTTTGCGGCTCTTGAATTCAGCTCACCTACCACCTCAGACAAGGCACACCTGCCTCTGATCAAGCATCATCAGGGAAAGAATAAAATGACCCCTCGAGCGAAATGGGGCAGACAAATTTGGAGGAAAATGTCATGCTGAAGCTTATTGTCCATCTTGCTTTTCTGCGCTGTGACACAAAAGGAGATTTTACATTTAAGGCGCAGCTGGGAATCAAACCGGCAACCTTCCAAATACAAGTCTGACTCCCTAACCCCCAAGCCATCTGAGTAGCAATGATGGTGATGCTTTGACCCCCTACAACATTTCCACCAGAACTGCCACCAAAGTTGGACAAGGATGAAGTGGCCTCGCCTTCCCCAGTGATTTATCATTTAATTTGTTGATTGTTTCTCCCATGTCTGCTCTATCTTGTTAATAAACCCTCCTGAGTCCTAACCATTAGAAATGTGTCTCTGTGACAGCTATGTTAAGCTACATACATTTTTATTTAAATATCATGGCAAGATTACCTATCCCGCTAGTAGTAAATTGTCAGTTAATTAATTAATAATATAATTCTGTGTAAATGTTATTGGCCGCAGGACAGGCATTGGAAGTTAAATAATGTGTAATAAGTAATCAAAGTAATTTAAAGTGCAGACCCAGGCTGTTCCCCTGGTGATACGTAAATTGTACAAAACAATAGATTTGTACACATGTATGTTTCCTGATTCAGGGAAATTTAATGTCGGCCACGAAATGTAAAAAGTCACTATACTTCAAACTTACCATAACCTTAACCTTGCATTACCCTAACCTTAACCTCACTAACCTAGTAATGCCTGAACTAAACTTTAAATTGTAACCGATTAGTCTATACTTGGAAATGTTCTGATAGAACGATAATTCAATATGTATTAAAGCTCATTTGAATGGCCATGTCTGTCTACATAATGCAGCAAAATTATATATAATTATATATATGGTTACCCATGTATCGCCATGAGAATGCGTTATTCAGACCATACATTTGGATAGTTACACAAATGTTTTTAATTTGGCATGATACTCCAGCACTTGAAATGAAACACTGACTTAAGTGCAGACAGTCAACAGCATTTAAGTCCATAAAACATTTAGGAATTATAGCCCATTGTATACATTTTAAGGGACGCGAATGAATTGGACAAATGGCAACACAAGCACTAAATGTATTGAGGTATCAACTGGTACACTGTTATTTTGTAAGAACGCACTGGTTGTGAGACCCAAGGGTTGCTGGTTATGCAAACTTTGTCTGATTTTAAAGAACCCACTGGATTGCAAAGAAATACTTGGGGTACATTATAGCAAAGTAAAGGAATATACTTGGCATCTGAAAGACAATTTGCCCTACATTGTGAAGGCTCACTCCACTAGTAGGGGTGTGAAGACATGTTGGGCACTTTAAATGGGAAAAATGGAGCAATACCTTGTAAACCCTGTGTGCTATCTTAGTGCAATATAGAGCAGACGTAAATAAACCGTGATGAATTGTTGATTACATCACCTGAAAGTCAGGTCTTCCGCTCGCATTGGTATTTTGGCATTAATGTATAAATTGTTTTAGTGCAAACATGATGCGTGTGATTTCTCTCCATCAAGACTCCAGGGTTATACATGTAACCCAAAGCAGCATATCGCCAAACCTCTTAGAAGAGTTGGAGAGATGAAGGGACACAAAGGTTCAGAGTGCCTCGGAGAACGCTCATGGTTTCATGTGTCCTTGCAAGTGCCAAACACCCTGGAGAAATGTGACACAACATGACGCTTACTCACATTACTTTTTTCTTGACTGATGTTTGTGCCGGTCACCATGGTAATACTTTGTCAACAATAACCATACAGAATAGCAGAAGTTTTCTGTGTTCATTGTGCTTTTTGATGTCTGTAGTATTGAGGTATTACTGTAGGCCAGGGGTGGGCAAACTACGGCCCACGAGGCATTTCAGAAAAATAATTTAAAAATCCTTCAAAGTCGATTGATGCTTGAGAGCATCAAAATGACATCTCCTGAAGCGTACACGCTAGGGACAAATGCTTGACAACTTTAGAAAGACGTGCAAATAATGATGGTGGTGTATCCATGTGGGTTAATGACAGCTGGAGATATTGCGTCTCAAATAAAAACATTACAGACAGAAATCAGGAATTGAAAATGGGAAAATAATATTACTGCAAGGATCACTCTGCACTAAAACAGGTTATTTTTTGGAGGGGAAGGTGATGGCTGGGTTTTAGGGAAATAGTAAATATTTGTAGGCTACTGTACAGTACAGTGTTTACTTAGTATTTACTTATTTATATGTCCACCAAAACTTTGTCACACTGATTCTTAAACTTTGTCATACCTGGGAGTATGCCAATATGGATTTAACAGTGATGTTCATCATGGTTTATAAGTATTTTACAATAATTAACAATAGAATGAACATACATTTTAGTATTTTTTGGATATATATGACATAAATTATGGAAATTGTTGTCACAAAATTTTGGGTTTGACTTATTCTTCTAGCCAATAATCTGAATCCAAAACTTTAAGGCACTTCACTGTAAGACAAAGTATGACCATTTTAGAAGCCAACATATCAACATAGTGCCAGGCGGACTTCAACCCCCTTCGACCTTGCAGGGTTGTTATATTTGAAAAAAGATTTTTGACACAAATTAATTTCCAAATGTGCTGTTGTCTTTATTCGCAGGTGTCTGTGATTACGCTAAATTGTCTTGAAACAAACAATAGTGATTAAATTCTGAGAAGACAAACAAGGAAATGGTGTACAAAACAAAAACAAATATCTGTAGGATACACACGTAACTGTGTAGGGGGCGGGGGTAATTTAATGAAATAACATTTCTATTTTTCACGCATCAATATAAATGTGGCCCTTCATTTGATTTAAAAAGCTCAATTCGGCCCTCAAGCAAAATAGTTTTCCCACCCCTGCTTCAGGCCTATGTAACAGTGCATATGACAAGATAAAATTATAAATTGATGACTTGGATTTTTTTATTGACTTAAGTGCATACAGTCTGGCTGTCACTGGCTTTCGTGGCATCTAACCTGATGCTGATGAACTGTGTTAGCTTTATTATTATTTCATTATCTGTTTGTATGTATGTGTTTTAGTTAACACGCCAACCTCTGGGCACTGGGAGAGTGGTAGGCACTTGGTTACTCATTGCGCATGAATGGTCCACTGAGTAAATACCCAGAACGGCGTGTAATGAGTAATCAAGATGCCTATTTATCCCTATATACCGGTGTGTGTTTTTATGGGTTTACCTACTGTTAGGGGAGAGTAGGATATGTGGAGCACTATTACATCGGTGTGTGTGTGTGGATAAGCTGACAGACATTTGTGAGTGCACATTCTTGATTGAGCCTTCATCTTATTATGTGTCGTACAGGATGTATGTTAGTATAGCATGAGCAAGCATACGCACATTCTACTTTGTATATCGTCCAATGCCGTGTAGAGCATCGTAGCTGAGTAGAAACACCCAAGTGTTTCAACATCTCATGTTCATTAAACATCAAGAATGCTCCTCCCTGCTCTGGTCTCCGTTCCTCTCCTCTACACTACCACCAACTAAGTGTGACACTGGCAATTCTAATAATGGACAAATTGCAAGTTTAAATCTCAAAACTGACATTCTGTCAGAAAAGGGCTTTACATGTAGTTGTAAATTAGACTGGGTAAACCCAGCCCGATCTGCCAGCGACTTGGTTTTGTGGGGACCAATCACAAACTGGCTTATCAACCTGGGCGGGTTTAACACGATGCAATAGAAAAGCGATGCCAAGCAGCTTCATTTCAATGGTTTGATTAGTTGAAGGACTATCCAATTGTGTAAAGAGTCATTTGAATTATGCCTTTTTTCGTTGGTTAGATTGGTTGAAGCACTACCCAATTGTGTACAGTCATTTGAATTATGCCCATAGATCACGCCTCTTGTGCAGTAGAAAATACAGAGCTGAGTCCCCAGACTAAAGCTCTTAAAAGATTGAGCTTGGTCTGGTGATAGCCAGACTACTTGTAAATAGTAAAGATGTTGAAGTCTGTCAGAATACAAAATATTGAAATAATGTCATCAATATTATTCATGTTATGCCTACGTATCTACTGTATACAGCAAAAGTGTCATGAACCAGAAACACATAGGAAATCTCATCTGGCTATTTTATCTGCATGGTTACAGCAGCTGATTAATATGTTTACCATGGTGACTGAAACAAACATCCTCTTTCAAAGTTTTAAAATACAGTCATACTGAAATGGGAACTTACATATTAAAATGACTCTTAAATGCAATGCTTGCATCTCAAAGATTTTCAAGAACTTATGGAGAAGGGCAATTCATGTGTTATGATGTGACATGTGCAGAAGAATTCAGAAACAAATGGCCTCACCGAAATTACTTGTCAAGCATAAATGAATATATACATAGTATTGTATATACCTGTACAGCTCTGCAAAGAAAATTAAGAGATCACTGCAAAATCACGACTGTATTTGGTTTTACTATTAATAGGTATGTACATGTATGTGTTTGGGTAAAATGAGTAATGGGTAAAAATGTTGAGTTTGTTTCCATAAAAAAACTTACTGTCACAAACAGAATGTAGTTGGAGCAAGAATGGAGGAAGATGCAGGGAGGTGTGTTCGAGATGTTAAATGAACACCGATTAATTCCTGATACTGACATTCTGGTACGTTACAACTACACTGTAAAATATTCTTTGACTCAGTTAAGTTGCGTCAACTATAGGAAAGTTGGAATGACGTAGGGCTGGGCGGTATGACCAAAAATGTATATCACGGTATTTGTCAAAATTCTACCGGTTTCACGGTATATGACGGTATTTCTTTTTTCATGCGTACTCAAGTGTTCTCAGCATTTTCTACAGTTTGAGAGAGGAATTATTGCAGTAGATTGACTTAGGATGGTCTATTTCACTGTCATGATGAGTGAATATTGTAGAATAATTTCACACTAGTAGCCTAATGTATTTTAGTGAATATACTTCGTGTGATATGCACGTTTTTACAAACGGTTCGGAGCCGCGCGATATAGAAAGTTTTTACACACGATAACTGCAGTCATTATTTTTGTTCTGTACTGTTGTTTTAGATCAGCTTTTCCTTAAGTGGGATACAAAATAAATTGTATTCTATATATTATATCCTATGGAATGGAACATATGGTATATTATCTTCACAGAGTTTCTTAACTCATCAGATCCAAATTTAAAATATACAGCCGAGAGACCTAGAAAGGATATACTTTTTAGACATTTCCCTTTATAAAAACATTGATTTTTGGAAACTATAACATCTAACTCAAGTCGCAGAGTATAACACTTTTCAAGCAGACAGTAATAATCATAGACGCCTCATACAGAAATACTAGTTGGCCAAATCCTTAGACTTACAACGTAACTGCAGTTACGAATGCTACAGTGTTTTATTATCCGAAAACCGGGAACGAATACAATATTCATAATTTTATAAATTTTAGCATGGTGTTCACCCGCTCATTATATTATTCTTATGATGAAAGAGTTGCTACATGCACAGCAGACTTCGTTTTGACTCTAAAATATACATGTAGCGGTTTTAGACAAGATAATCATTTAAACTACTGTCACTTCATAGACGCATGTAAATTGAATTATTATAGAGACCATCGGAATTCGAACAGTAACTAACAAACTATCGGTTGTATGCTTTCACTGAAAACAGTAAGCACAACTTCAGTATCCATTTTCCACTAGAAATTTGATTGTTTTAAACTTTAGAGACAAAACTTTCTTTATATGCCAGTTTCTGCTGACAAGGAAGATGAATGTTGACCATGATTTCGGCTTGTTCCGGGGCGTTCCTCCTGCCGTATTCTACAGTACACTTGCGTTCTTTCCGGGGCATTCCGCCTACCGTATTCTACAGTAGCTACTGTACATGGCACCCAGATTGACATAAAAGCCCACCCAAACAGTACAGTAGTCTATATGAATCAAACAGCATTCCAGGTTGGAATACAATGTATTCAGCAGTGTTGCACAGTGCAGCGTTCAGTACGTTGTCTATTCAAATACATGGGTATGGCGGTATATAAAAAATTCATATCATGACGAAAACAAATACCGGTATTCGGTGTGAACCGGTATACCGCCCAGCACTAGAATGACTTCACACCCAAGTTAAAACAAGTTGATTGCATTCAAGTTACCGTAGTGGGAAAACAAGATGGACGGCCCACGAAAGCCTTTGTTGTTTTTGACCTTTCGGAATATAAACAACTACAGAACAACTACCCATGTTAGCCATTTTAACAAAACCAGATGATAAAATCCCATTTTGCTGTATTTTCACGCCTTCTAACGCCGTAACATCATGTCCAGACACAGCAGTTGGACAGTACTGTGTGTACGACAATTTTCGTGAAAAACAAAAACCATTACTATGAATTAACAGTAACAACTTTCACTTATTGTTGATTCAGGGTGCTGCCATCTTGGAAACGGAACTTGGGGTAGTGAAATTTCTGACTTCGCTGACTAGAAATTCCCACTTGGGTGGGCGTTCCAGTTGAAATTCCGACTAAGAACTTGGAATTTCCAACCTCCGAGTACAAATGGAATGCAGCATAAATACAGGGACATACCCCCGGAGCAACTTAGGGGAAAATGCTTTGTCCAAGGACAACAACATTTGGCACAGTCAGGAATCAAACCGGCAACCTTCCGACTACAGGTCTGACTGCCTAACCACTGAGCCATCTGCGCCCTGCAGCCGGTGAGGGCAGTTAACCAGTGAACCATTCATGTTTAAAGAGTAAGCAAGTGCCTACCACACTCTCAGTGTCCAGAGGTTGGCATGCTAAACCATAAATACTCAACACACAACACAGTTTAAGTCATATGAACAATAATACATATACACAATACATTGAAACAATAATGCAGGGCCAATGCAAGGTTACTTGGCGCCGTAGGCAAAAGACCTGTGAGCTAATTTCATTTCTACTACACCGCTTTCCAAATAATTATGCAAATTAAATTTAGACTGATGTACCTAAATAGTCAATGCAAATGACAGTCAGTATAATATATTCTAGTTTGAAGTCTTCTGCAATACAGAATTATGTAAACTTTTTTAATTATAGTCTTTTTAAATTGGCGGTAAACCAGGGGGTGTTTTAGGGAGTGGCTATGATGTTATTGACTGTGCCAGTGAAGGTGTGTAACGTAACGTAGAGCTTAAGCAGCATTTACAACTCTCAGCTAACGTCACAGTCAGATAGCGCCTCTCATTTAAAATTATAACATCCGCAACCAAGATGGCCGTGCTCGTAGTCACAAACCAGTGGGTGACATCACACATGTTATGTCCAGTACTATATACGGTCTATGGAATGAACAGACTCAGAGCACCAAGGATCTGCCTACCTACATATCCATATCACTCCTCGACTAGTGCACGTTGTAGTCAAACTTGCGAGTCGAGCAGTGATGTGGATATGTATGTGGGAGACACAACCGCGAAAGAGCCTCTAAGACAGTTTTCAATCCAAAAACATTCACACTTTCATATTTACTTTAAAGAGGAAAATTAATTGTTATGGATGTGACATCCTCTCTTATGGATGTGACACTGATTATATTATCATCTGAAATGTTACTGAACCTCCAGGAGCCAAGAATGTCACAAATGTACAAAATACATGTACTAATTTATTTATTAGAAAATGTATTGATTAAAGTGTATGTTATGGCAGGCTAGATAAATAAAAACTATTTTAAATTTGCATTTTCTTAATACTGGTGATTATGAGTAAAAAAATCAAATTCCTCAAACGTATCGTCAAAAATCTTATCAAAGATTTTGCCAAATACAGCAGTCTGAATGGATTTTTAGATGGGCTTAAAGATCCACAAACTGCCTTTACATTTTGGTTATGCAACACTATGGGTAGCATATAAATGTAAGGTTTATTATTATTTTCAGCAAGTTCACAATAATTAAATACATCAATATTTAAGCCTGCACTATGGAACATTGCTGAAAACGACAAGAAATGAAAAACTGTGTTTTAGGACTAGTAAATGTTAGGACCTAGTATATTGGATCAAAGCAGTTAAAAAAATTAATGTAAGTAATACAAAAAATACCATATTTATCAACATTACACAGCGTCAAACAAGCAAGTAATGCATATTATGGAGAAAATAATAATGTTTATTTTCAGAAACATTTCATATTGTTCCTGTGTTAAATAAAAACAAATATAAAAAGTTACAAAGTGCATCTTTAACTTTATTTGGTATAATACAATACATTATACAAAAAAATGTATCTGAATGATTAAACAACTGAATTAAACATACACTCACCTAAAGGATTATTAGGAACACCATACTAATACTGTGGTTGACCCCCTTTTGCCTTCAGAACTGCCTTAATTTATGTGGCATTGGTTCAACAAGGTGCTGAAAGCATTCTTTAGAAATTTTGGCCATATTGATAGAATAGCATCTTGCAGTTGATGGAGATTTGTGGGATGCACATCCAGGTTACGAAGCTCCCGTTCCACCACATCCCAAAGATGCTCTATTGGGTTGAGATCTGGTGATTGTGGGGGCCATATTAGTACAGTGAACTCATTGTCATGTTCAAGAAACTAATTTGAAATTATTCAAGCTTTGTGACATGGTCCATTTTCCTGCTGGAAGTAGCCATCAGAGGATGGGTACATGGTGGCCACAAAGGGATGGACATGGTCAGAAACAATGCTCAGGTAGGCCGTGGCATTTAAACAATGCATAATTGGTAGTATTCAACTGTCCGATTTTGGTGAGCTCTTGCAAATTATAGCCTCTTTTTCCTATTCGTAGTGGAGATGAGTGGTACCCGGTGGGGTCTTCTGCTGTTGTAGCCCATCCGCCTCAAAGTTGTGCATATTGTGGCTTCACAAATGCCTTGCTGCATACCTCAGTTGTAACAAGTGGTTATTTCAGTCAACGTCGCCCTTCTATCAGCTTGAAGCATTCGCCTCTGACCTCTAGCATCAACAAGGCATTTTCGCCCACAGGACTGCCGCATACTGGATGTTTTTCCAAAAAGTGTTTTCAAAATGTAATAGGAGCAGATTTTCTTTAACTCTCAGCGCAACTCTAAGAATTATATTTAATATCGAAATGCTTCTGACTGCGGTAGGAGTCCAAAACTTTATGTCACGTCCATAATGGTCACATCTTTTAGGGATCTGAAACATACATCCCATTTAGAAAGAGTATTAATAAAAAGAAAGAAAGTAAACCAATTACACATCACTTAAACCCATATTGAATTACTTTGTCTCCTATATTGCTTTGAGAAAACAAAAATCTTTAAACAAGGAAATACAAGGTCAAATAAAGTTTGTAAACACATTCAAGGTAAAGATGTGGTACAAACTTGGATAGTGGTTGTTTGTTGTTGTCTTTAAGGAAGGGAAACCAGACAAGAAGTGGAGTTGATTTATTTATTTATTAACAGACTCTGTTGATAGAAAAAATGAATAACACAAGTATCTTTCTGTAGTTGGTGGAAGGACATGTTCATGAGCTCTGTTTATTTACCATTTTCCAGTGAAGTACACACTAGTCGATTGTCGAAGTCATACAATGCAATATTCCCAAATATACTTTTTGCTGTGGTTCTGTCAATATAATGTAGCACGTTGGCCAAGTAACCTGACACTGCTACTTTGGCAGCTCACGGACTGAGTCTACACTGTTGCTTAGTTGCCTATGCTCATGCTCGATAACTCTTGAACTGTTGGGAGCTGTGAAGGCGAGTGTCAGGTTACAGGCGATCAATGTTGTGAAAGTATTTTATGGACATAACCACGGCAAATCGTTATTTTGGTGGATTATTGCATTGTATGACTTCGACAATTGACTATTGTGGACTTTACTGGAAAATTGTAAATTAACAGAGGTATGTACACAGACTTATTTGTTCAAATTCGCTGTCTTCACTATAAAGAATCACTGCACATGGATATGGCCTAGTAATGACATTTCGAACATGTTTAGAGGCTCAAAGCACGTTTTTAACTTGCCATGTAAATGTATAATGGTTATATACTAGAACACAATTTTGTCAATACAGATTGTTTGAGTTATTAACGCTACTGACAGGACTACAGATGTGCAAACAACAGAGCTACGTTTTGAAATTGCCCTGAATTCTCCTTTAAGTCTGGGCTCTGACTAGGCCATGCATGGACATTCACCTTTTTCTCCTTCACACACTGTACGGTCAGTTTTGCTGAGTGCGTTGGGACATTGTCATGTTGGAAGGTAAATCTTCTTCCCATTGACAACTTTCTGGCAGAGAGCAGTAGGTTTTCCTCAAGAATTTGACAGTATTTTGCCCCATTGAAATCACAACAACAACTTTGTCCTACCTTGTATGATTTTTGTTGTAAAAAGTAGTGGCTGGTCAACTAATTCCACTCGATAAGATAGTTCCATGCCTTGTTGACATTCTGAAGTAATTTCAAGTTGCATACACTGTTCCTAATAGCTAACAACACTGGCTTGAAACAGAGTGTCTATAGGTGTTCTAAGCAAAACAGAAGGTTTGATCCCCATCTACTGGAAATATAATATATCACAGTTTCCTAATCTGGTTGTCGCAGGGTTCAGCTAAGATTTAGCTTTCCATAAAATAGTCACATGTTAAAATTGACCAACCGAATCGGGAGATATTCAAACATGTATCCATTGAAACTCATTACTGCATTTTCTCCAGTTACGCACATTACCATAGAATGGTATATTTGAATGGGAACATAAAAAGAAATAAATTTGAAACTAAGTCGAACAGTTGTATTTTGATGGAATGTACACATATAGTGTCACAATGTTGTGGTGTGTGGTGTAGAGAATGGTCGTTGCTTGTTTTTTATTATAGATCCGGGATCATACATACAATTCAGTTGCAGGGTACCACCAAGCGGGTGCAAAACAGACAAACTTATATAGCTTAAAGTGCTCTCACAGTGGTACAGACACTGACAGGTAACATACAAGTACAGAGCATACGCATTAACATCCAAACTTCAATCACTCATTGAAGTGAGTGCACAACGGATATACTTATATAGCTTAACGTGCTCTCACAGTGGCACGGACACTGACAGCCAGGGCTGCTGACAGGAATCTGTGGGCCCGGGACAAACTCCACATTTTGGGCCCCCCGCTAAAAAAAATGACTGTGCGAAAACAAAATTTGGAGCCCCCCTCAGGACTTGGCCCGGGACAACATACCCGGTTGTCCCCCCCTGTCAGCTGCCCTGCTGACAGCTAACATACAGTTACAGAGCATACGCATTAACTTCCAAACTTCAATCACTCGTTGAAACAAGTGCACAACAGACAAACTTATATAGCTTAACGTGCACTCACAGTGGCACGGACACTGACAGCTAACATACAAGTACAGAGCATACACATTAACATTCAAACTTCTATCACTCATTGAAGTGAGTGCGCAACGGATATATCTATATAACTTAACGTGCTCTCACGGTGGCACGGACGCTGACAGCGAACATACAGGTACAGAGCGTACGCATTAACTTCCAAACTTCAAACACTCATTGAAGCAAGTGCACAACGGATATACTTAAATAGCTTAACGTGCTCTCACAGTGGCACGGACACTGATAGCTAACATACGGGTACGGAGTATACGCATTAACTTTCAAACTTCAATCACTCATCGAAGCGAGTGCACAACAGATATACTTATATAGCTTAACGTGCTCTCACAGTGGCACGGACACTGACAGCTAACATACAGGTACAGAGCATACGCATTAACTTCCAAACTTCAATCACTCGTTGAAACAAGTGCACAACGGATATACTTATATAGCTTAACGTGCTCTCATAGTGGCACAGACACTGACAGCTAACATACAAGTACAGAGCGTATGCATTAACTTCCAAACTTCAACAACTCCCTTTTCACAACTTACGTATACGTTGTGACAGAGTTGGCGACTCGAGTCACGGACTTGGACTCGAGTCGCACTTAAGTCATCAATAAATTGACTTGCGATCTGTTGAAAAGACTTGAGACTCGACTTGGACTTGTAATCAATGAACTCGTACCATGCAAAACAATAGCTGGGGGAGAGCTGTCAAGCCCTGTTCTGATTAAAGTTAATTACGTGTGTAACGTTAGTAGCCTACAAGAATTCTCCTCAGAGAAGTGTGCAGGAAACAAACAGACAAAATGGCTAGTGGAAGTGGCCATGATCCATTTGTATTGTCACTTGGCCAAAAATACTTTAAAATTGAAGGAAGCAAAACCTGTGGTTTAACTAACGCGGTGAAGTTGGCTGGACGGTTGATACTCAGTTGATATTCGATTTCAACTTCCCCTTCGTTCAAGATCGACAACGCAATTCAGGTCAATGACCTGATCATGGTCAAAGAAAGTTGACATTATTACACAGTATCAAGAGAAAACAACTACAATTAGTATCGCTATAGTTTTGTATCCGATATAAAGCTTGATATAGCACTTCATCATCAGTTCTATCGCTAGAATCTGTGTAAGGGACCGTCGACAAATTACTGTTCTGGTAGATCGGCAATGACAGTAGGGATGCAAAACATTGGCTATTGCTTAAAAAAATATTCACTAATAATTGGATTTCATGAAGATTGCATTACTTTCCAATACTTACAGTTAGGTTATTATTATTTATGGAAAATATTAAATAAAAAACTCTTTCTCATTGTGATTGCTGTAGTAGCCAAAATGTCTCATCTCGTTAAAGATGTGGTATTTTGGCTGCATCACATTACATTCTGTGCCAAGTTAAAGGTGGCCAGTTCTTCTTTTGTTGGTATTACATGATAGCAAATTGTTATCAATCTTTTTGATGTTGTCTTTATACTGCTTTGAGAAAAGAAATAAGATTTGTGTTATTCTAGTTGCAGGAGCATCTATTTGTCCCAATATGTTGACAGCAAACAAACACCTTTATGAATTCAGAAAATAAATTGGTCTGAAAAAAGAATAAACATCACATTTCAGTATTATTGTAAAGATTGTCAGCTGATGATATAAAAAATAGCCCATCAAATAATAGTAATTTCCATGAAATGCAACTTAAATTGAAAGGACTTGCTTTAGACTAAAAGACTATGACTATAGCCTATACAACTTAAGACTTGAGACTTGACTTGGACTCGAGCCTAAAATACTTGAGACTTGACTTGGACTTGTATGCCGTGACTTTCGACTTGACTTGGACTTGCATGCAGTGACTTGAGAAACTTAGACTTGTATAAAATGACTTAGAGCCATCTCTGCATTGTGAACAGCGAACAGATACACAGTTACAATATAACAATGACCAACACCTCTCTCTAGTTTGGCCAGTGTTTAAATACAGAAGCTAACTAACTAATTGATCATGACTGAACGCAATCATAATCAGAGCTACAAGACACTATCCTAACTTAACCTAATCCTAGCAATAGCCCAAACTAGAGAGAGGTGTCACAAGCATTTAAAGGGACATACACCTAATAACATAAAACTACATGCAATGCACTGAAACACAAACTAAACAGAATATATACATAAATTAACTAATAAATATATAGAGTCAATATCTCAGTCCCTGTTAATGCCAGCCCTCACTGAGCTGGGTGTTACATATAGTACCTAATAAAAGTGAAATGGCACTGATAGTGACCAAATCTAACCAAGTGTTCATATTTCAAAGTCTGCCTAACACTTCTTCAAATAAAGCCACATACAAACTATAATTTCAGTATTAGTGCTTTGGTTTCAACTTTTACACAATTAATATTTTGTTTTATGAAATATGCTTAGATCAGCAAGTCAATACGTAATTTCAAATGGCTGACAGATATTAAAATGTCATTGATTATAACATGACACAATCCTCCCCAGGACAAAGAAAACAATACTAAACCTTCCCTAAGACTAAAATTGAAAAATGACCCTCCCCCATTTCCCTCTGTGTCTCCACGTGCAATATTTTGATTACTCCCTTAACAAAGAAGTCTTTTTTTATTTTTTTATGCTCAGTTTGCACTTACTGGGAAATTGTCCAAAGTTGAAATTGTATGAATAAGGGAAGTGCTGTAGGCAGTGCAGAATATGTTAAAATGAGGACTGTCTTAAAAAATTGCAATAATAAATTAGTGGTAATTATTATCCAGCTAGCTAAGCTATGTAATGCGCGCAAATTTCATCCCCTTTTCACATTAGCCATTGTAAAACCATAATGCTTTTAATAGAATCTTAAAGTGCTTCAAAGTAAAGAAAACAAACAAGCAACATATGAAAACCACTGAATCTGAGAGAGATAGGACCCGTTTTGAGCAGAGAGAGGTGGAGACTAATTAGGTTTGAGTGTGCTAAATGATGATGTTAAGGGCACAGTAGGGAAACAGTTTGATGTCTGAGCTCGTGAAAACACAAAGTACAGAATAGTATCCAGTTGTCCTCACTGAAGAATCTTTCCTGTATTTTTCTAACTCTTATACCTCTCATGCTTCATGCAACTTAAATAATCAAGTTTTAAACAAAAATATTGTGCCCCAGTTCTGACAATACAGTAATAATAATAAAATGTACCAAAATAATCACCATATCTATCAGTACACAATTCGATACAGTAGGGGTACTGGAGCTAAATCATAACATACAGTATACGTCTGTAAATGCACAGTGTACAGTGCCCACAGAATAATGCTTGAAATCAAGGTGTATCAAAACACATCTATAGTGACTATGTTTGTGTAGGTTTATATATACTGTATATGTACATTTAACAGTTACACTTTTTGCATAAATCTTCCTCTCTATCTCAGAGCCTATATTTTTCCACTGACTGTATATTATACTGCCAGGTCACTGTACTTAACCAAATATCTACCTCCATATGCTGACATTCGTTGCACTACCTGAACAAATTCTAAATTGTTTAATCTGAAGATCTGCACACTGTATTTCCTAATTTTTATTTAGTTTTTATTTTTATATTCTGTACCTCTTTGTTATGTATTTCATGTGTAAAATTGTCTTCTGCACCTCAACACTTTTATCTTGGCCAGGTTGCTGTTTCAAATGAAAAACTGTTCTCAACGTGCTTACCTGGTAAATGAAGAAAAAATTAAATAAATAAAAACAGCATGGTACTGTGTGGTGATCGTAATACCAGTGAAATGTATGTAAGTTAATGTGGTCCATTAAGCAGCTTGATGGTCTGTGGGAAGAAGCTGTTGTGCAGTCCAGCTGTTTTGACAGGATGCTGCTGTACTGGCTTACTGTACTACTGAACAGTCCATGGCTAAGATAGCCGTCAGTCCGCGATGATCTTCTTGCCGATGTAGGTGTCTTCCAGTAGGGGCAGTCAGGACCTGATGATAAGTTGAACACTCCACAGTGCAATGTGGTTGGACACCTTTCCGTTGCCACACAAGACTGTGATGCATCTTGTCAGAATACTCTCGATACAGACTTGGAAGAGACATGTTTACAATGAATTGACCAAAGGCTGCCTACTCAGCTAACAAATGTAGTGTTGGAGACTTTTCTTGTCATGTTCCTTTCAATGTTCCTTCAATGTTTCAGTGTCCACCTTTCCGTTAGTTAGGGCAACATTATTAACATAACAGCTTTCATTAATGTTATTATGATTATGCAACCCAACCTTATCTACTCTTACTTTCCAACTAGTTTCTCAGAAAAATGTCCTGGGCCTCCAAATTGGTTTTAGTTGCTTCCGTGCAGCAAGACTATGTCGCTGTTTGACAATGGTACCTTCTCATGTCGCTGCTCTCTAGCAACTCCTTGTGTGTAGGTCGGGCAACTGTGAAGTCGATCGTGGTTGTAAAATAGATAAATGTGTAGCCTCCCACACATTTCTCATCTATAGATAAAACAAGCAGTGTATTAAATATAGAACCAGCCTGGCAAGTTGAGGAGTTGCAGATTAGACAAGGTCAAAGGGGAATTGGACACCAATTGGGATGAGAGAAACATTTAAAAAAAAAAACTAAATCCTAATCTTTCCCTTTACCTCCCTCTCATTGATACAGTGAGTTCACGGAGCTGCAGCCATGTCGGAGTATTCCATGTAGAGGGACCATCTCGCTACTCTTTAAACTTATCCCTGGCTGAAGAACTGTGTATGAACCTGAATGCCACCATCGCCAGCATCGAGGAGGTCAACAAGGCCTATGACAAAGGTCTGCAGACATGCAGGTGAGATCACACACCCATTCTATTGACTAAACTTTGTAAGCACAGGACATGCTTTTCAAAATGGTTAAAAACACAGTGGCCCTGTAAAGTTTTTATATATTTTTGAACATTTTTCTGCTTATAAACTAAATAGTTCCCACTTTTGGTGAAATACATCCAAATTTCATTTATTTATTTTTTTGTAGCAGACCAAGGAAGTGATGGATAATTTTAGAGGCAATGCCAAATAATGTAATAAAGGCGTAGTCATAGGGTCTGCTTAAATAGAAGATAACAGATTCTCTGCCACTCTTCACAAAACAACTAAACCCTACAATTTCACCTAATATTTATCCGAAATAGTTCCACAGCCACAGCCTCTGTTGTCCCTGATCCAATGGTTAGAATGTACTCACAAGTCAGTGTGGTTGTTTCACCTTGCTTTTTAAAATGTATGACCTTATTGTGAGTCGTTCTGGATATCAGCATCTGCTAAATGACAACATTTAAAAAAAAGGATCTGCAATACCAACAGCTGTGACGACCAGCCTGGCGCACAAGGCTGGCGCACAAGAACTGAGAAAGGAATCCTTATATACGTTTAATTTATATTATATAAATTTATGTTTACATTCAATACTGCATGGTGTTTAGTTAAGTGTTAAAAGTGTGGTATGTCCTTTTAAGTTCTCCGACATCTCTCGTCTACTTCCTGTATATAATCTAAGGTTTTAGGTAGCTAGGCTGGTACTGGCAGATCTGATTGTATTTTGTGTTCAGCTGTGTTCATTTGGGTAGGTAGATATCTTTATAAATGCCTGTATAGACAAGAGGGAGATGTCGGTCATTAGTCATACGTCACGAGGATTGCTTTGAGCTACATCAGAAGGCTATCCGGGAGCTATGCATTGCTAACACGTTATATGAAGAGTGAGTCCTTGATGTTGGGAGGTTTATGCTTACGATATCTATACATGTATGTTTGTCCGCGTCCATGCCGCGTTAAGAGCGTGGCAGGCCAAAGAACCCCTAGAAGGGCAGCCAGGCCAGGCAGCATTAGCCTGAGCATGGGCCTGTGTGGCACCATGTACACCCACCAATGAGCCATGGTGGGTGTACACAGACATTCCACCTGCGACAGGCCGCTTTGCCGACATCCAGCTAATGCTGCCACCGTTACACCAGTTCCAGGCTCAGCCGGCTTTACTCCAGGCCCCAGCTCAGCCGGTTTAACTCCAGGCCCCATCTTAGCCTGCTACGCCAGAACCAGGCCCCCCTGCTAAGCCGGAACCAGGGCCCCCTGCTACGCCAGAACCAGGCCCCCCTGCTACGCCGGATACAGGGCCCCCTACACAGCCAATGACAGGGCCCCCTGCTCAGCCGACGACAGGGCCCCCTGCTCTGCCAGACACAGGGCCCCCTGCCCAGCCTGTTCCAGGGTCCTCTGTTCTGAAACCTCCACCATCCAAAAAATCGCACACTACGCAGGGCAGATGTCCCCATCACTACCCTGGGGCATTGGGAATTATCTTTAGACCAGAGGGAAGAGTGCCCCCTACTGGCCCTACAACACCACTTCCAGCAGCACTGGTCTCCCATTCAGGGACTAACCAGGCCCAACCCTGCTTAACTTTAGAAACAAACCAGCTGTTGTCTTAAATTTCTTTACAGTGTTTGGGGGTCATTGTTTTTGCTGCTTGGCATTGGGTGTGTGTAGAGGAAAGGAACGGAGACCAAAATGCAGGAGGAGTGAGCTTGATGTTTAATTAACAGGATAATATGAAAAAATATTTCTGAGCTGGTACTGTTGACATACACCGTGCATCGGAACCTCACAACTTCTAACTAATACACACAGGCGAAATCGGCACAGACGCTGAAAATAGAATAATTATTAATCAAATAAAGAAATCAGCATATGAAAACATTATGAAAGGAGCAAAGCATTAGGTCACACGTTTTTACACGCGTGACCGGTTTATTCAGAAACAGAATGGAATAGAACCCCAAACACATAGTCACGCAGCCTTTTTATCCCAAAGCAAACGCCTCCAAACCCAGGTGGCCCACACTTCAAACACCCTTACTGCCTGCCCCTTCTAACAATCACTCAATGGGCAAGATGGCCTTTAACCTAGGCTTAACCATTGCTAAATGAAATCTGACCAGGACATTCCTGATCCCCCCCTTCTGTTTTCTCCACTTCTTAAAGGCCAGATGTCTCAAAACCCCCCAGGCTAACTGACCAACCCTTATTTAAACAGTCTGTTTCTATCATTCCCTAAGACAAAGTAAAACCATAGACATAATTATTTGTAATTTTGATGACATTATATTATCCTAATCATCTAAACCTTTTAAAAAATATCAAATATAACATTTGTCCATTTGCGCTGTAATACATTTTCAGGTATTGTTAAATGAAAAGAAATTCCATTTACTTTTAAAGTACCAATTGAATATTGACTAATACAGTTATTTCACACACAATGACGTCTACATAGTGTACGACACAACGAGGTGAAGGCTCAATCAAATATGTTCACTCACAAAGTAGTACAACAGCACAGGACTCAGGAATGGGATATAATCTCCATATCTTCTCTCCTCCATGACAGGAGTAGCAACTTACAATATCACACACCGATCATTCCAGAACAATGGGATTAAATAGGCATCTTGATCACTCAACATGTGTGGGAATTTACCCAGTGCACCATTCATGCGTAATGAGTAACTAAGTGCCTACCCCTCTCCCAGTGCCCAGAGGTCAGTGCGCTTAATCATAAATACACACACAATAAACAAAAAGTACATATATCCTGGCACGATACATTAGAGTCCCCATATATCACGACAGTACCCTCATCAAAGGCACTGCTCCAGCACTGCAGAGAACCGAAAACCAGGGGGCGCCTGCAGCAGGCACAAACAGGGAGGAGCTCACCCAAAGTCCCAGGGGGAGGCAAACTCCACAGGCTGTAGAAGCGGCCCATCAGGAATTTGTGAACAAGGCGGGTTCACTGGAAGATCCAGCAGCCGTGACTGTCCCGGTGGTTTGCTTTAACCCTGGTAGACCCTGGCTCTCAGGGGATTTACGACGTTAGTATACTTGTGTATAAGTAGAGAATTTTTTGTTGTAAAATTCATTTTAAAGTGCAGAGTCAACGTATCCATGGGTCAGTGCTTGTTTCAATAGAATTCTGTACATTGAATGCGGGGCAATGTCGAGCGACCGGTTGTGCTTACCGATAGCTGAACGTTGATGCCTGATGGAAATCTGATACCAAGTCACATTTGTCACTGCTGAGTCCGTCAGCATATAAATAAATTATACTGATATAAATCGCGGGCATGTCACTTGATACCACCTACTGCGAGAGAGTGTAGGCCTAATGACTCATCTGAATGCACCAGATCAGTGGAACACGATTAACTGTTGGCTCTTTTTTGTTGTCGAGTGACTATTAAGACTATCAATAGGAAAAATCTGACAATATTATAAAAATCTAATAATTTCATAGCCCCAAGTTTTACCCTCAACCTATCCACGAGTCAGCATATTTCATAATTGTTGGTCAAAAAACTGCCCTCGACACAAGTATATATGGTATGTCCATTGTAAACAAAGCTGTTCATTATTTTGCCTCAAAGAAAATTAAGGTGGACTAGAATCACGTTCCACAATTGCAATTTTTAGGTTATATATTCAGTGCTGGCCAACCCTGTTCCTGGAGATCTACCATCCTGTAAGTTTTCACTTCAACCCTAATTTAGCACACCTGATTCTAATAATTATTTAAAGGAAAGATAAAATATGTTGCCCACAACAAGGGTCGGAGAAAACCTACAGGTCGGTAGAGCTCCAGGAATATGGTTGGGCAGCTCTCGCTTAGACACTCAGGAATTTAGCAAATGTTGCTGTTTTACAAAAGCTATGACATGAAAACATTATGAGTCATAAAGTGAGGTGAGTGCCAAGTAAACAAAGCCATTAGCTTGCTACCAGCTACTTAGCAATAGCAAAACAAACTGAGCTAATAACACAAATAAACAAACAAAAATAGTACTTATAGTCAAAGTCTTTCTTTTTCGTCATCAAAGAGTCCCAGTAATGACATAAAGCATAGGTTGCCCAGCTAAAATCCCTCTTCTTATATGAAAATTACAATTTCATAACTGGACCGTTACCGAATGTATCCAGAAAAAAACAAAGCCCTTTGTGTATATGAACCGTGAGCCCACACTTCTGAATGAAAGATGGATGTGAAATCTGAAGATTTCCAGAAACACATTACCAAAGTGATTTGTTGTTCATGACTCAGGTGTAAACGTCATCACGGTGCGTTTTTTGTTCAAATATACTTTTACATATAACGCTATAGCTCATTGGCTGTTCACTCTATCATTTTATAATTTTAGACATATGTTGTCATCCCTGGGGGAAATGATTAGAAGTGTTTCAAAAATATATGGCTTTGTAGTTGCCTTTCAAATAGGATGTAGAAAAATAAAAACAGAAAATAGTTATGGATTTTCTTTAGTTCATCTTGTGCCATATTCACTGTGTACATTTATTTGAATTTTTTTTTATCAAATCAAAGAATTTCCTTTTAAAAAACAAATATCAAACAATTGTTTCTCCTTGCTTCAGGTCCAGCGTAACAAGAGGTTAACTTTTGGTATGACTTTTTAGGCAGAATTTGACAATTGGGGGTGATCCCTAAGAGGTTGAAACCACAAACCACATACACCTGCCTGGTCTCCCTCCTTTCTACACCGCCCAACACTGTGACAGTTTTGTTTTTGCCATTCAATCAAAGATTATCCATTCTTGCAAGACTTCTTGTCATTATCAAAAAAATATACTTTGCTACCAGATGACTGACTACAAGAGCACTTCAATGGATACACTTTATCAAATGCATAGATCTTTTGGGGGTTTTCCCATGTTTTTTTCTGTCTTCCACTAGCCCAGTGTCATTATGAAATTCCAATTCATATGATTACCTTTAAAGTTGGTAACACATTAAATCCTTGTTCCTTTTAATGGTTTTATTGTTTGTTTATTTATACATATTGTAATGTTATATATTGTTCTCATGAATACATAAACACTTTTTGCCCAAATAAGTAGTTTTAAACTCTTATTATTTTGCATGAATTAAACATCAATGTACATATTTTGAGAGAGCCCTTTTTTCTGTCATTTACTGTAGTCCATGATATTTTGTCATTTCGAAAACGTATGCTGTATGAAATAAAGATTGAAAACCACAGAATTGTAACCATTGCATCATTTGAGAGCCCTTTTCTTTACATTTTTTACAATTTCAATTACCATTACAATTAACATACAGTTTACAGTGAATCCGGAAAGTATTCACAGCGCTTCAGTTTTTACACATTTTGTTATGTTACACCCTTATTCCGAAATGGATTAAATTCATTATTTCCCTTAAAATTGTGCAAACAATACCCCATAATGACAATGTGAAAGAAGTGTGTTTAAAATCATAGCAAATTTATTAAAAATGAAAACGAAAAAAGCACACATACATACTGTAAGTATTCACAGCCTTTGCCATGACACTCAAAATTGAGCTCAGGTGCATCCTGTTTCCACTGATCATCCTTGACATGTTTCCACACCCTGATTGAAGTCAAACTGTGGTAAATTCAGGTGACTGGACATGATTTGGAGAGGCACACATCGGTCTATGTAAGGTCCCACAGTGCATGTCAGTGCACAAACCAAGCCATGAAGTCCAAGGAATTGCCTGTAGACCTCCAAGACAGGATTGTATCGAGGCACAGATCTGGGAAAGGGAAAATAAAAATATCTGCAGCATTGAAGGTCCCAATGAGCACAGTGACC
Organism: Umbra pygmaea; assembly: GCA_016801145.1. Lineage (NCBI taxonomy): Eukaryota > Metazoa > Chordata > Actinopteri > Esociformes > Umbridae > Umbra > Umbra pygmaea. The sequence goes on from JACXGM010005134.1 coordinate 30,752, forward strand.
TTCATCATCCATTAATGGAAGAAGTTTGGAATCACCAGGACTCTTCCAAGAGCTGGCTGCCCGGCCAAACTCAACGATCTCGGGAGAATGTCCTTAGTCAGGGCGGGGACCAAGAACCTGATGGTCACTCTGACAGAGCTTCAGTGTTTCTCTGTGGAGAGAGGAGAACCTTCCAGAATAACAACCACCTCTGCAGCACTCCACCAATCAGGCTTGTATGCTAGAGTGTCCAGACGGAAGCCACTCCCCAGTAAAAGGCACGTGAGAGCCTGCCTAGTGTTTGCCAAAAGTCACCTGAAGGACTCCCAGAACATGAGAAACAAAATTATTTGGTCTGATGAAACAAATATTGAACTCTATGGCCTGAATAGCAAGTGTCATGTCTAGAAGAAACCAGGTACCACTCATATTTCGGCCAATACCATCCCTACAATGAAGCATAGTGGTGGCAGCATCATGCTGTGGGCATGTTTTTCAGCGGCAGGAACTGGGAGATTAGTCAGGATTGAGGGAAAGATGAATGTAGCAATGTACAAAGGCATCCCTGCTCCAGAGCGCTCTGGAACTTAGACTGGGGTGAAGGTACATCTTCCAACAGGACAATGACACTAAGCACACAGTCAAGTTAGCAAAGGAGTGACTAAAGGACAACACTATGAATGTTGAGTGGCCCCGCCAGAGCCTAGACTTGAACATGATTGAACATCTCTGGAGAGATCTGAAAATGACTGTGCACCAACGCTTCCCATCCAACCTGATGGAGCTTGAGAGGTCCTTCAAAGAAGAATGCGAGAAACTGACCAAAATAGGTGTGCCAGGTATGTAGCATCATACAAAAAAAAAACTTGAGGCTGTAATTGCTGCCAAATGTGCTTCAACAAAGTATTGAGCAGAGGCTGTAAATAGTTATATACATGTGCTTTTTTTATTTTTGTAACAAATTTGATAATATTTCAAACACACTTTTTTCACAATGTCATTATGAGGTAATATTTGTAGAATTTAGAGGGAAATAGGGAAATAATGAATTTTATTTTATTTATTTCAGAATAAGGTTGTAACATAACAAAATGTGGTAAATGTGAAGCACTCTGAATATATTCTGGTTGCACTGTATCCTCATTATTGCTGATAATTGTAGAAGTTACAATGCTCTCATGCTAATGACTAACATACTATAACAATTCCATCTCCAATTTTAATATTTGACATAGATATGGGTGGATCAAAAATGGAAATACCACCATTCTCAGGCAAACACCACATTTCAACTGTGCCAACAACAAAACTGGAGTCATTATCATCCAAGAATCTCCAGATAAATACTTCGATGCCTTCTGTTTCGATTCATCAGGTAAGGAAATGTTGTTCATTTGTTCTAATTAACTAAAATTGGTATGATAATACCACAGCATTGGTTGACAGCCCACCACTTTTAAAACACATCACTTTTCATAAAAGTATTGACAGTACCATATGCAGAAGACAGTTATATTTGTGTTTCATTCCAGATCCTTGATTTTTATTGACAGATTTATCAGACAAGAACTGTGCCAAGGCCATCAAATCTGAAGCAACAGGAACTGGGAGTGATCAGGATTCTGATTCAAACCGAGATTCTGATGGTAGGGGTCAGTCAAACATGAACAAAACCATGAATAGAATTAAAATCATCCATTACATTGAACATATATGCTTTGGAATTACCTGGGCCCGTATTTATCAAGCTTCTTAGAATTACTCTTAAGAACACTGCTAAGATTTTAGAGTAAGAAAATTATTGGCTCAAAGCTGCGCTTAAAAGTTAGTTATCAAACATCTCAATCCTACTTTTAGTGAAGTGTAAGACTAAATCTTAAGTGTCAGTCTTAGAGCTGATTGACAACACTTTGCTGTGCCGCAAACAGGATTTTGGATGACGACATGTGACGACATCCAATCACTGAATAGATGTACTTGTTTAAGAATATTCTCAGATAAATTCACATTCAATGGTGACATTCATAAGAGGAGTTGACATTCAACAAACATTTTACAATAAAGAATTTTCAAGAGAATCCATTATGATATACACATTGTAAATTAAAGATCAAAAAAGGTTTCCAACACGTTTCGTTTTCCACTATTTCTCAATTAAATATTTCAAATGAGTGTGCTGTTAACTGACCTGCCTATATAGCCTAGAGTTAATGATGTAATCATAGCCACCATGGATTCCAAAAGATAACCGAACTAGAGAGAATAAAAAACACTGCTTGCTGTAGTTGAATTTCTGAGTGGAGAATGGGGAATCTGCGCTTCCACTGGCCAATCGCTCTCCACCACACTTTGTGTGATATGTTGTGCCCTGTGAAGGGATACATTATACATTGCCTATAATAGGATCCAGTGTTCTATTAATAAACTATGAAACAATTGTGAATAAATAGCTTACAAAAAGGCTACCTGTTGTAGTTAATTTGGGCTTCTGTCAGTGGCATATGGTAAGGGTTGAGCAGCCACGAGCGGGTATCCTCTGGCGGCAGAAAGTGCCTTTCAAACAGCTGATTCGGGACACTTTCATTCCCTATCGCGCGTCATGGGTAGACCCAGGCCATTTGGGTACCACATCCAAAATATTGTAGTCTGCATCAAACTCAACTTGTGCATTGATGCTTTGGTACCTTTTCTTATTCATATAAACATTCTCGGAGCAATGATCTTTATATAAATGCCATCCATTGCACCTACTACTCTTGGGAAGCCGGCTATTTGCATGAATTGTGTTTGCTTCTGTTGGATTATGCGGGGTGTTGTTGGGAAGTCAGTGAAAAGCGTGACAATGTGTTGAGCTGTAAGTGCAATAATTGTTTCCATTACAATTTGGCTTATTGATGGTCTTGATGGGCCAAATCATCAGCATTGCCTTGCTGCAAACGAAGCATAATCACCACCTTCAATTAATCTGAAAATGAATTGCTGCATAAATGTCACTGGTGAAATGACGTTCCTCACTCAGTTGCTGACGAAAATGATGCCTGCTCTGTCCAAACACTACCATTTTTAATTAATTAAGTGGCGTCAAACAATAAAAAAAACATTCTTCCTCTCCTAAAAGATTTGCGCACGTCTCTGTCTACGCCATCACAAGCCCCTACTGGCAACTCTTAACCACTTGAGAGACCTCTCGAGCGGTCTTAAATAGCTGGGAGAGTAAAGCTGGATTCACACGAGACAAGGGAAAAAATCCCCGTACGGCATCGTAATGCAGACACACTTGTACACTGCAATCAACATCGTAATCAATCTTCCGTATCTACGAGATGGTGGGCAACATTGCACACAACTGTCCATTTCCAGCAAGGCGACTGACAGGAGATGTTTTCAGTTTATTCATTGACAATACGAAAACTATCTATTGAGCTGTCAAAGCTTGTCTTGCAATCTCACACACCCATAGATGAAAGTGACATATTAGCGCTTTCTCTGAGGTAAATCAACTTCCGGTTCTGGCACCATACGGCAAAGCACTGCAAAAGTTGGATTATTTCAACTCTTGCGACACACCCGCCGCAACGCATCCACATTTTGCCGGTTGCGGTAGCCTTTTGCGGTGCTTTGCCGTACGGTGCCAGAACCGGAAGTTGATTTACCTCAGAGAAAGAGCTAATATGTCACTTTAATCTATGGGTGTGTCAGATTAAGACAAGCTTTGACAGCACAGTAGATAGTTTTCGTATTGTCAATGAATACTAAACTGAAAACAGCTCCTGTCAGTCGCCTTGCTGGAGATGGACAGTTGTATGCAATGTTGCCCACCATCTCGCAGATCCGGAAGACTGATTACGATGTTGATTGCAGTGTACAAGTGTGTCTGCATTACGATGCCGTACGGGGACTTTTTGCCTGATCTGGTGTGAATCGGGCTTAAGAGTGATTCTTAGCTTTGATAAAATTTGATAACTTGCTTTTACACTTAAGTTTGAGAGTAGGAGTAAATTTTGTCAATTCTCAGCACTTAAGACTAAAATGGCACTTTGAGAATCTTGATAAATACGGGCCCTGGAGTTCTGAATAAATTGGTCATAAAATTCAACCTGGAGTCACAACAGTAGATACATAGCCTGCTAAAACTAATAACATACAAACAGTTAAACGATTTCATGTCTTCATTGAACACAACATGTAAACATTAACGGTGCACGGTGGACAATGTGAACTCTTGGATTTAATGTTTCACTCTCCTTTGGAAGCAATATCCTCAGCCAATCATTTCCATGTACTTGACAATCAGGGCCCGCATTTATCAAGCTTCTCAAAGTGCCATGTTTGTCTTAAGTGCTGAGAATTCACAAAATGTACTCCTACTCTCAAACTTAAGTATAAAAGCAAGTTATCAAATTTCTTAACGCTATGAATTACTCTTACTCTCCCAGTTATTTAAGACAGCTGGAGAGATCTCTTAAGTGGTTAGGAGTTGCCTGTAGGGGCTTTTGATGGCACTGAGGTGACAGAGACGTGCGCACATTTTTTAGGAGAGGAAGAATGTTTTTGAATTGTTTGACGACGCACAGTTAATTAAACAGTATTTGGACTGAGCAGGCATCATCTTTGTCAGCGACTGAGTGAGGGACGTCATTTCACCAGTGACTTTACAGAGCTATGCATTTTCACATGAATATAAGGTGGTGATGATGTGGAAAATCATTCTTAAGTAGTTTACCTTTAATTGGGCACACCTGGCAAAGTAATTATCACGGCTGTCTGAGATTGATTTCAGTGATCCAAAGAGCCCGGACACACAATACTATCCATGAGTTTGATTGAAATACAAAATATTTAAAGTTTATGACACTTAATTCCATTTTGCATAATCATTTGGAATGCAGTATAGGTCAACAATTTTTAATCTTTGGTCATCTGAGGTATGTTTCACCTAATTCTTTTGAAAAGCAAATATTCTGAGGGCAGATTTAACCAACCATTCATATCTCGTCTCATTGATTTGACCCAATACTTAATCGAGTATTAGTTAAAGCAGAAAATTTAAGCCCCGGAGTGTAGTCAACATCCATGGACATGGCCGTAAGAGGAAAATTGCCCCAAGAATAGGGCTGGGCGATATGACCCAAAAAAAAAATGTACGATATAAAATAGATAATTTTCGATATGATATGCCTGACGATATATTGAAATATATATATATATATATATGGAATTAACAAAGAAACAGCCAACAAATCACAGCAGGTGCTATATAT
>JACXGM010005135.1:0-22825 GCA_016801145.1 Umbra pygmaea
CCCAGGCCAGACACTGGATGATGCCCAGGCCAGACACTGGATGATGCCCAGGCCAGACACTGGATGATGCCCAGGCCAGACACTGGATGATACCCAGGTCAGACACTGGATGATACCCACGCCAGATACTAAAGGATACCCAAGCCAGACACTGAATGATAGCCAAGCCAGATACGAAGCTGGATTAGCAGAAAGTTTTGTCTTCCAGATCTAGTGGGGTGCTGCTGTGTTTGTGTCTACTTTTTCTGAGATGCTTTCATCACTTCATCTTTATTCATCCAGGTTAGGCCACTCAGCAACTGTCGCCATTGTTTTCCAGTGAGTCCTGGAGCCATTACATACAGACATCAGGATGTTTACAGTGTCATCATAAAATAGTGGGCAGTTTGAGGTCTGGATGCTGGTTGGCTGAAAGCTGTTCAGATTCTGCTGGTAACAAGGTTAAAACAGCAATAAGGTTCTACAGGGAATTGTGAGTCCAGCCTAAGAACAGCTGTTAGCTGTACTATTGGCCATATACCTCACCAAAACGGGCCTTATTGCTCAAAAATGGCAGCACTTGTATTATTATGCTATTTATTCCAGCTCAGTTCAGATTGTCTCTACAGTCTCATGCACTACACATGCAAATCCCCATTCTTTCGTTGAAGCTTTTAACGACCTAGCGCAGTCAAGCAAAAATAAACACACACAGCGATTAATTAGACGTCAAGTGATGATTTAAAAATCCAGTAAAATGCTGCATGGGGACTTCAAATGTGGACTCAGCTAAATGACAGAGATGCAGAAAGTAAACAAGTCTAGTGTGTCAATGTCTGAAACAGCTGGTTGCGTTGAACCATAATGCACAGCTCAGCTTGTGATTGGCTCCCCCGGCTTCCAGTCAGTAATGGTGAAAAAAGATCTGTGCCCTTGGGTAGATACTGTGTGTCGCTCTATGAAAGTCTTGCACCTTGCTAATGCCAATATCTGGGCAGTATGTTTTTGCTGAGTCTACCTTTAAAACGTTTACTAGGTAAGAGGTGGGGAGGGCTTCAGTGGGAGGAAATTAATCCCCAAAATAGCACCTAGCTCACTATTGTAGGTAGCACACTTCTTAATTTGCTCTTCATCTAATTATGCCCCTGCTTTTCATGACAGCCAATTAGTAGTTACGACCTTGTCATATCAGATCATGTAGGCTAGTAGACCTCTGTGGGGTCATGTAGGCTAGTAGACCTCTGTGGGGTCATGTAGGCTAGTAGACCTCTGTGTGGTCATGTAGGCTAGTAGACCTCTGTGTGGTCATGTAGGCTAGTAGACCTCTGTGTGGTCATGTAGGCTAGTAGACCTCTGTGTGGTCATGTAGGCTAGTAGACCTCTGTGTGGTCATGTAGGCTAGTAGACCTCTGTGTGGTCATGTAGGCTAGTAGACCTCTGTGGGGTCATGTAGGCTAGTAGACCTCTGTGGGGTCATGTAGGCTAGTAGACCTCTGTGGGGTCATGTAGGCTAGTAGACCTCTGTGGGGTCATGTAGGCTAGCAGACCTCTGTGGGGTCATGTAGGCTAGCAGACCTGTCTGTCATGTAGGCTAGCAGACCTGTGTGTCATGCAGGCTAGCAGACCTGTGTGTCATGTAGGCAAGTAGACCTGTGGTTATTATCATGGCCAAGGGTGTACCGTAATACACACGCTGGTCTAGCGTGTCATTGTCACGCTTTGCCTCGCCCAAGTGTGTAATACACATGCTGGTTTAGCCATGCCGGGGACAAAACCATTTAGAAACATTGCAGTTACCTCGATCTAAGCCTTACCAAAACCCTAACTCTAACCGTAACCACTCTGAACCCTTAAAATTAACGTCTGCATCGCGCTGGAATAGTGAGTAAAAAAAGGATGTGTGCATCGCGCTGGAATAAAGTGTCCACCTGAATTTGAACTTAAAACCTCTGGGATATAAGTCGCATGTTTATACGCCGTCCACTATCCTACCAACCTTCTAAATCTACACTCTGTTACGTCACCATGCGATCAAAAAAGTATCGCCTCCTGCTGGTAGAGCACCTTCGTAATGCGTGTAATGTTCACACCTTGGCAAGGCAAAGCGTGACATTGACACGCCAAACCCAATGGACCAGCGTGTGTATTACTGGGTTGCTGTGTGTCATGTAGGCTAGTATACCTCTGTGGGGTCATGTAATGGTACTTTATTTGTCACATACACATACATGTAGCGAAATTCATTCTCTGCATTTAACCCATCCCTCAAGGGAGCAGTGGGCAGCCATATACAGCACCCGGGGACCAACTCCAGATCTAAGCCAGTGCCTTCGTCAGGGGCACTGACTGGAGAACCTAACCTGCATGTTTTTTGATGATGGTGGGGGAAACCGGAGCACCCGGAGGAAACCCACGCAGACACGGAGAGAACATGCAAACTCCACACAGAAAGGCCCGGGACGACCGGGGTTCGAACCCAGAACCTTCTTGCTGTGAGGCCACAGTGCTGTCCACTAGGCCACCGTGCCTGCCATGTAGGCTAGTAGACCTCTGTGGGGTCATGGAGGCTTTTGTCACCCATCAAGGAACAACTCATCCAAATTCAAGGTCATACAAATCTCCACATAATATTTTTTTATACTGTCTTTAAGTGAAACGTTGTGCATGAAGAACACAATGTCTGGAAGCGATGAGGTGGATATAGCAAAAACTGTCATGTCTATTAGAAAATGATTAATTTATAAAACAGCATCCCCCCATGTCGTTAATGGTACCTGTGTACATAAAACTGCGTACCTTGCTAGACATGGCCGGCTTACATCCACCGACGTGGATAAACAGGAGAGTTAACCAACAACAGAGATTCATAAACCAGTTAGACAGCAGACATGTGTAATGTTTGAATCCTATTTCATTGTAGATTTCTGGATTCAAGTGTAGTTAAAATGTGTGTGTGTTTGTAGGTGTGTTTGTGAATTTGTGTACGCGTGTGGTAGCATTTTCTTGTGTGGCAAATATGTGCCTTATATGCGTAACTGCAGGCAGCCGATTATGTACCCAGATGCTTTTAGTACTTCCACTGTGATGTTCCACCATTTCTACAGATAATTACCATGCCCTTTACTTTACGTTGGAGTCATTTAGCAGATTCTCTGATCCAAACCAACTTATGTTAGTGATTGCGTCCTCGTACATTTTAGAACATAGAGTACTTTATCATTTTTTTATGTTGTTATCAGAGACAGGATCCTGTGATAAACAACAAAGTGGATTCTTAAGAGCCCACGTCCTTTGCCCAGGAACACAATCAGGGATGGCTATTGGAAATAAAAAACAGAATACACCAGGTGATGTTTTAAAACCAAGTTCTTTATCAGTTGTATGCATTAGATGAGGGCAGCCCAACCCTGTTCCTGGAATTTTACCATCCTGTAGGTTTCCTTTTCAACCTAATTTAGCACATCTGATTCTAATTATTTCAGCAGGATGAAAAGCTAAATCCGGTTAGTCATGACTGTTGTTGGAGACGGTAGATGTCTGTTGTTGGAGACAGTAGATGTCTGTTGTTGGAGACAGTAGATGTCCAGGAAAATGGGTTGATTAGCCCTGGATTACATTCTCTAAAATTAGACAATGGACAACCTCTAAGGAGCCTACTTTGATTTTCCATGATGCTCTCCCTTAGAAAACATTGTAAAGTCATGGTCAATCTTTTAAATGGTATTGATTAGTTGTAGAATGTCCCTTTTCTTTTTCTGTCCCATGGCAAATCAAATCATCAGTGAACACAATGTCCTCATGAATAATGTGCTCCTCCCCTCTGCACCGAACACTGACATGTTACGACATGTTACATGCTGAATCTATGACAAAATGCATCGATTATCAACGTTTTGTTCCAGCGGTGAGCCTGCACGTGAGCACGGTTCTTATCTTGGTTGCGGAAAGATTCAATCACTAATCAAATTTAAAAACAGATCTGAGCAACAACTGCAGTTTGAACAATACTAAAGTTATAACAATGTCACCGATTAGTGATAGAAGTATGTAGACTCACATGCGTGTTAATGCATGTATACGTCTTTGATTCTGGCAATGCCCAGCTCTTTTGTCTCACTGACTCACATTACAGTCTATAGGTTTAACTCACTCAATGTTAAATTACAGCCTGTAGGTTTGACTCACTCAGTGTGTTACATTACAGTCTATAGGTTTGACTCACTCAATGTTAAATTACAGCTTGTAGGTATGACTCACTCAGTGTGTTACATTACAGCCTGTAGGTTTGACTCACTCAGTGTTAACTTACAGCCTGTAGGTTTGACCCACTCAGTTTTACATTTCTGCTTGTAGGTTTGACTCACTCAGTGTGTTACATTTCAGCCTGTATGTTTGACTAACTCAGTGTGTTACATTATAGCATGTAGGTTTGACTCACTCAGTGTTACATTACAGCCTGTAGGTTTGACTCACTCAGTGTGTTACATTTCAGCCTGTAGATTTGACTCACTCAATGTTAAATTACAGCCTGTAGGTTTGACTCACTCAGTGTGTTACATTACAGTCTATAGGTTTGACTCACTCAATATTAAATTACAGCTTGTAGGTATGACTCACTCAGTGTGTTACATTACAGCCTGTAGGTTTGTCTCACTCAGTGTTACATTCCAGCCTGTAGGTTTGACTCACTCAGTGTTAAATTACAGCCTGTAGGTTTGACCCACTCAGTTTTACATTACAGCCTGTAGGTTTGACTCACTCAGTATGTTACATTACAGCCTGTAGGTTTGACTCACTCAGTGTGTTACATTTCAGCCTGTATGTTTGACTAACTCAGTGTGTTACATTACAGCCTGTAGGTTTGACTCACTCAGTGTTACATTACAGCCTGTAGGTTTGACTCACTCAGTGTTAACTTACAGCCTGTAGGTTTGACCCACTCAGTTTTACATTTCTGCTTGTAGGTTTGACTCACTCAGTGTGTTACATTTCAGCCTGTATGTTTGACTAACTCAGTGTGTTACATTATAGCCTGTAGGTTTGACTCACTCAGTGTTAACTTACAGCCTGTAGGTTTGACCCACTCAGTTTTACATTTCTGCTTGTAGGTTTGACTCACTCAGTGTGTTACATTTCAGCCTGTATGTTTGACTAACTCAGTGTGTTACATTATAGCCTGTAGGTTTGACTCACTCAGTGTTACATTTCAGCCTGTAGGTTTGACTCACTCAGTGTGTTACATTTCTGCCTGTAGGTTTGACTCACTCAGTGTGTTACATTTCAGCCTGTAGATTTGACTCACTCAGTGTGTTACATTTCAGCCTGTAGGTTTGACTCACTCAATGTTAAATTACAGCTTGTAGGTATGACTCACTCAGTGTGTTAAATTACAGCCTGTAGGTTTGACTCACTCAGTTTTACATTACAGCCTGTAGATTTGACTCACTCAGTATGTTACATTACAGCCTGTAGGTTTGACTCACTCAGTATGTTACATTACAGCCTATAGGTTTGACTCACTCAGTATGTTACATTACAGCCTTTAGGTTTGACTAAGGCATGACTCTTATGATCTTTACCATGTAACCACAGAAAGTCACGACACACGTTTAACATCCTGTCTGAAAGACAGACCGCTATACACTCGGCATTGTCAACAAAAACTACCCTGGGCGTTGCTGGCTTTTTAGTCTGGATGGAAGAGTGCCCCCTACTGGCCTCCAGACTTCCATCCAGTATCTCTACTCATCTTCAGAGGCCAGCCAGCAGAGTGAGGTTTGCTGTTATTCCACTTCCGCTGAGCTTGTGGATTGACAGAACCGTGTTGTGGGCTGTCAGTCAAACTGGACTTTTGCACAGACTGACTGACATCTACTATAGGTCACACTATGCTGTAATTGAAACGGACCCAAAGTCGTAATCTACACACGGCGGCCCCACAGAGCATTATTAATACGAGCCCTCAGTGTAATCTTTGCCTCTGCAGTGCATGGGGAACACATTGTCTTTGGTGATTGAGTCAGTGTTGGTATCCTTGGAGAGAGCTGTTATCACGACAGCTGTCAGAGACCCGTGCGCTGCTCCGGACTGTCTAATGACCTGTTCCCTGGGCCCTCCTATTAGGCAGGCCTAGGTCAGTCTGGACCTGCATCCCTAATGAAACCTCATTCAATTTATTCAATATTCTGATTAGCAGGGGTCAGGAGTTCAACGTGTCATTTTGCCATCTTAGACTGTGCCTTTTTGTCTGTCTGCGTGTCTGTCTGCGTCCATGTCTGTGAATCACTAGACCGCTCTTAGGCCATGCAGAAAAGTTCCTGCCCTGCTTTCCTCCAATCAGGTGCTTCTTCTCTCTCTCTCTATCAAATTCAAATTCAAATAGCTTTATTGGCATGAATGTGTTATACCGACAATGCTAAAGCAAAAATAAATACGATATTAACGAAATAGTAATGAACAATCACCACACAATTACGGTAAAACGGAATATGTACACAGGATCAGGTTCAGGTATCATTGTTCTAAGCTTGTTCGTTATTGATCAGGCTCTCTTTATGGGCGTGGCAGGAAGCTACATATTTTGCTGCTAATATAGCACAGTGTTTCGTTTTCTCCCAATATATATTGCATTTTCTCACATTCTGTTTTTATTTCAAGATATATGTTCAAGTTTTGTGTTTTCGGGAAATAGATTTGCCGTATAATTGAATAGCGTTGGCAGTGCAGAAGAAAGTGTACTTCTGTCTCAACTTCTCCCTGTTGGCAGAACACAATCTCTCCTCCCTGGGTTGCCAGATCTGCCTGTGACGGCCTGTTTCTATGGCCAGGTTGTGCTCACTAAGTCAGTATTTTTCTCAGTTTTCTATCAGGCCTAAAAAAAAAAGTTTGGTTCCACTTCCAGCTGGTTGTCAGTTGAGGTCATGGGTCGGTAGGGAATAATTATTATTTATTTTTTTCCCAGTGACAGCAAGGGATAGGTAGGATTTATTTTTATTTTCCTTTATGGATAATTTATTTGTTCGTAACATAGCCAACCTGTACTAGATGTACAGTACCACCTTGTCTGTCCCAGCATGTTACACACACACACACACACACACACACACACACACACAGAAAAGCCTGCAATATAGCCTACTCCGATGTGATATTATTACAAATTCCCATGAATTGATGACTGATAATGTTTTTAGAATTGGACATAATCTGATGTACTAATCTGTTGTAATAGCATGATCATGTAACACATCTATTAAATTCATTGCTAATAATTATTGAGTTTTTGTGAACAGAGTATCATCAATAAACAATATTGAAAAAATAGGCATATTCCTGATATTTGGCAAACTTACAATAGTTGGAAGGAAGATTGGTTTTGCCTTAAAAGGCTAATGTTAATTTATATGGTGACTTGAGTAGTTAGCCAGTATACTGTGACTACCTTTGATATTGTTTCACGTTGCGTTCCCTGCTATGTGTTGCAACTCTTGGATGAAGGGGTGATGTTAACCGTGTATCATGTTAGTGAAGAAGAAACTCATATTTCTCACTTTGTGGTGCACTGGCCGGTTTTCAGATGTCGGGACGGGAGCATATAGTATATTCAGTATAGTCGGGAGCGAGAGTTGTAAGGCGAAATGAGTCTCTATTGTTTGAATGCATTGTCCGACTTTGTTGACGGTGACCAGCGAAATATCTTTAGTTTGAATGTTTGGATTTGATTAGAAAGCAATGTCTTTCAATTATATTCGCAAATAAGTTACTTATTTTTATTATATTAAATAAATGAACACTTCTCAATGTTATTTTCTATTTTGCCTGCAGCATTTTAATGTGCGCATGATAGACTAGCTGTTTCTCAATGTCAAGGATCCTTCCTTGATAGGACTGATCCTTCCAAGTCAGGTCCTTCAGAGGCTAGGCGAGACTCCTTCTTAGCATTCGGAGAACATGTAAATGGAACGTAATGGAACAGGCTAGCAAGTGCACGTCATTGCGTCATTACGTCAGTGAAAAGCTCCGTTTTCGGCGCTGCAATTCAATAGTTTGTACTGGCATTTAATCGTTAAACTTTACTTACATATACTACCGTTTTAACAAGTTTACGATAAAGTTAAACACTAAATATACTTACATTTGAAAGCATATTACTCCGTCTACACTAACGTCCGCCATTTTTTATTTTTTAAACGAGTTGGGAAAGCCTCGCGCATAGGATTGTGGGTGATATGAGAGCGCAAAGGATACACATGCATCCTTTACTGTCTATGGGAAATTCTCCGAATGAAGGACTCAGTCCTTGGTTGAAATTCGGAGGATCCTTGACATTGGAACAGTACTTCGACGGACTTTGATGACGTAGCATCCTTGAAAATCCTACTTCGAAGGATCCTTCCTTGACATTGGGAAACAGCTACTGTGTTAGTAACCCCGGAATTCCACCAGGGACTTCTGCGGCGCGTTACGGTTCCGGCGAGGTTTCATTCCAAACTCCAAGTAGTGTCAAACCAAAAGGCTGTCCAAAACATATGTCCTCAGATCAGATGAAACTGATCTGAAACATGATTATAAAATCGATCATTGACCTTCGGCCTAGGGTGCTCTGGTACCAAGTACACTTATGAGCATCCCTATGTTTGAACATGGTGTTCGTTATAGACAATCCATGACTAGCACAGAAGTCCAACAACGAACAATCACTCGGGTTTAGATCAGAAAGGCCGTTCTTCCCAATCACGCCGCTCCATGTGTCTCCATCATTGCCCACATGCGCGTTGAAGTCCCCCAGCAGAACTATGGAATCCCCAACTGGAGACCCATACAGGACTCCATTCAAGGTCTCCAAGAAGGCCGAATACTCTGAACTCCTGTTTGGTGCATATGCACAAACAACAGTCAGAGTTTCTTCCCAGCAACCCGCAGGCGTAGGGAGGTGACCCTCTCGTCCACCGGGGTAAACTCCAACGTAGCGGCGCTCAGCCGGGGGCTTGTGAGTATCCCCACACCCGCCCGGTGCCTCACACCCTAAGCAACTCCGGAGAAGAAAAGAGTCCAACCCCTATCCAGGAGAATGGTTCCAGTACCGAGACTGTGCGTAGAGGTAAGCCCCACCAGATCTAATTGGTAGCGCTCCACCTCCCACACCAGTTCCGGCTCCTTCCCCCACAGAGAGATGACATTCCACGTCCCCAGAGCCAGCCTCTGCTGCCCAGGTCTGGTCCGTCGAGGCCCCTGACCTTCACTACCACCCATTTGGCAGCGCACCCGACCCCAGCGGTTCCTCCCACAGGTGGTGGGCCCATGGGATGGAGAGGGAGGTGCCACGTTGCTTCTTTGGGCTGTGCCCGGCCGGGCTCCGTGGCAAACCCGGCCACCAGGCGCTCGCTGACGAGCCCTCCATCCAGGCCTGGCTCCAGATGGGGGCCCTGGGCTTCCTCCGGGCAGGGTCTCTCTTTCTCTTCCTGGCTTGTTCATTGGGGTTTTTGGTTGCAAAACCGATCTTATATAATTCCATGTTTCTCCACTTCTATAATTAACCTTTCGTCGTCCATATCATCTTTATTTTTTTATAGATTATGTCAAGTTCTTCTGGCTTCCTGCCACCTATGTAGTGACGTTTCAATACGTTCAGTATTCTGCACAAGTTGTTTTATTTTGGAACTGACCGGATTTTTTATATTGGCTGGAGGTTTTTCCTTTTATTTTGTATCTGAACTGTGCGGCTTTGATGCGGCGTCCGTCAAAAATAGACCAGCTGCCGATCGTTAGCGAAGCAGAGCGGGGAGCCGCTTCTGGGATGCTTCTAAAAGGTTCCGTGGCGCGTCTGGTGGAATCAAAAGCATGGACTAGAGTGGCCACGATCAGCTCCGGCGGTCGCTTCGGAACCGTACGTCTCTGGTGGAGTTCCGGTAGAGGTGGGCGATACTGCTAAATTTGAGTTCGATCCGATACCAAGTAATACAAAGCCAGTATCACCGATATTGATACCGATACTTTTACTATTAAAAGCAGCATATGTACTTTTACGTACAGTAGTGTATCATGATTTATGAGGTATTTCATTATTTAAAATATTGTTATCTTACTTTAAGGATTATTTACTTATGTTACTTTTTACCATGTTTTGGTCTTCTTTTCAGACATTTTAGGAAGTCAGATTATTTCAGAGTACTGGAAGATAGAATATGCTTAAAGTAAGCAAAATTATCTTAATTTAGGTACATATTGTCTTGTTTTTATGTGTTTTTGTAGTGCAATGTAAGGTGGAATTTCTACCTGCCACCTGTGAGACTTTGTAAAAACATGTTGACTGTAGGCTACTGTATCTTTAGGATTGGCGGTTGGTACTGGGTTGGTACTGGGTTGGTACTGGGTTGGTACTGGGTTGGTACTGGGTTGGTACTGGGTTGGTACTGGGTTGGTACTGGGTTGGTACTGGGTTGGTACTGGGTTGGTACTGGGTTGGTACTGGGTTGGTACTGGGTTGGTACTGGGTAGTCAGTGTGCGCGTCGTGCGTGCGTGACCCGTATTCGTTGTTTGAGTGCACTGCACAGTCATAATCAACAGCAGCGGAGTTGGAGAAGCAATTAATATGTGTTCATGACAACGGAACATTGTTTGCACAGTTTTACAGTTATATGCTTTGAAATGTGAAGAAGGGAGAAATTGAAAGTGGTATTGATTCTATGGACGTCATAATATCAATCTTCAAAAAAAAGACCTTATATCGTTAGTATCGATATTTTGGGATCGATCCGCCCACCACTAAATTCCGGTGTCAGTCTGCAGTAGAATCGCGACCAGCAGATCAAATAAGCTGACTAATTGAAAGTAACGCCAAGTAGCCTTAACTGGTAAAAGGAATTGTTCAAAAGTAATAAAATATATGAATCGCATATGACAACTGTGCTAATGCAACACAAAACCAGACCGTGGAGATTTACAGCACAATGAAAGTGGGTCGTTATTTTTGTTGGTTTGAGGCAGCCTACTGAGCGATGCGCAATCTAATACTGATCACATGAAATATGTTACAGTAAACAACACTGCAAGGACATAAAAAATATCACAAACAAGACTCAAACAGACGAGGCTGTTAAGATAACTAACAAACAAATTAGCTGCGTTGATGAAGTACAGAGCAGCTGCATCACCTGCTATTCCTGTTCTGTAGCCTACTAAAACGTTGCTCAGAGAAAGCGCTTGGCTACCTTTGACAAAATACAATCGAACAAAATAGCACGACTGTAGCAATTTTTTTAGTTCTTGGAAAACCATTTCAGACTTTTTAAAACTACAATATGTAGTTTTTGGCCACCAGGGGGCTCTCAATCAAAACAATAGCAAAAGATGTACTTGGATGATGTCGGGAAGTAGTGTGGGATCATGGGTTTTGTTATCGTCGTCAATGACAACCTTCCAATCTAGCCTCTCCAATCTAGGCAATTTTTAGGCCTTAAATTCTGGAAAATGAAATTAAGACTATTTAAGACTTTAAGGATCCACAGAGACCCTGTTTGTTTCTGTGAACGACCGTGTAGCTGCCTCGTTTGTTAGCATTGCTGGAGGACAACATGCATCTTGCATCGCAAGAGTGTTGTACAAAAACGGGAGGTCATAAAATCAATTTGGGTCACACATAAATTGACAGCGTTGGTTGGAAACCGGAACAAAACCATTTTTTTATGCCTCAGTAAAAGTGGTCAGCTAGCCTGCCACTGTGTACTGTCTGTTTAGAGCCATTTTTTGTGGTTTCTTTCCAATAAGTAATGTAACTTTCTTTTTGCTTTGTGATAATTTAGGCCAGATTGTCTGAGTGCTGTTCTGAGGCTTTGATGGGTTGTTGTTGGTTTGTGACTGTAGTCTTATGATCAGCTGACTAAGGGGACTCTTCTCTATGGTCTCCTCCTGACATTGGAGATCTTTGTAGTGGTAGGAATGGGGGTCGTCTTTAAATTATTGTAAAATTTGGTGGTTCTATTTTGGATATTAATCAGAAGAGGGTATTGGCCCTGCATGCATTATTCTGAGTTTTCCTCTGGACTCTAAGGATGCTCTTATAGAATTCTGCATGCAGGGTTTCAATTGGGTGTTCGTCTCATTTATCAAATTCTTGTTTTGTAAGCGGGCCCCACACTTCACTGCCATACAGTGCAATTGGTTCAAATATTGATTTGAAAATTTTGAGCCAGATCCTAATTGGTATGTCTAAATTGATATGTATTTTGATTGTATAAAAAGCTCTCCTTTCTCTGTCTCTCAGTTCATTCACAGACAGGTTGAAGTTCCCAGTGGAGCTTATTTTTAGTCCCAAATATGTGTATGCATATGTGTGTTCTATTTGAGTAGGGCCTAATAAGAAATTATACCTGTCTCCAGGACATCTGGACCTTTTCTGGAAAATTATAATTTTAGTCTTCTTTAGATTGACTGTCAATGCCCAGGTCTGACAGAACTGATGCAGAACATTTAAATGTTGTTGTAGGCCCTCTTTGGTTGGGGATAGTAGCACCAGATCATCTGCATACAAGAGGCATTTAATTTCTGTGTCATGAAGAGTTAGTCCTGGGGCTAATGATTTGTCAAGCATGTTGGTCAATTCATTAATGTAGATGTTAAATAGACTTGAGCTTAAGTTGGTCCCTTGTTTTAGTCCTCGCCCTTGAGGAATGATATCCGTGCAATTATCTCCAATTTTAACTGCACATTTGTTGTTTTTGTACATGTAGATGTGTTTTGCTTTACGTGTTTGTCAGTGAGGGTGTGAAGAGTATAGATATGATCTAATGTGTGATGATTTGGTAGGAATCCAATTTGACTTTTGCTTAGGACATTGTTTTGGTTAAGATAATTAAGTAATCTGCTGTTCGTGATGGCACAGCATAATTTGCCCAGGTTGCTGTTGACACAAATGCCACAATTTATTGTTGGGATCAAGTTTGTCGCCATTCTTAAAAATGTGTGTAATTAGTCCTTGGTTCCACATGTCTGGGAAATAGCCTACACTCAGAACATTGTTGAAAAGTTTGATTATGGCAGTGGTAAATTTATGATCTATGTATTTAATCATTTCATTTAATAGTCCATCTATACCACAAGCTTATTTGGGTTTAAGTGCGTGCATTTTTTCCAATAATTCATTTTCTGGGTAGTCCAGGGGGTTCAGTTTGTCTTAATGGCAGATTCAAGTATTTTGAGTTGTTCACATATTTCAAATTCATTGTTTTGTTTTGATATAATTCTTCAAAGACTTTTTACCAAATATCACCATTCTGGATAACTAATTCTTCTCTATTGGGTTTGTTTAAGGAGATACATTTTTTTGAATCAATGGATTCTTCTATTTCAGTTAGTTGATTTTTGATGTTTTTCTTGCTTTGTTCTAATGGTTTGTTTGTATTCTTTTAGTTTTTGCGCAGATCCTGCTTGTCTGGCTCTCTGTTATTTGATTGGAAAAGTTTTTTCCTTATAGCAATATTACATATTTAGGTGATAGAGAAGGATGCCAATCTGTCAAATATTTTATTTATGTTTTGTACAGCCAGATTTATTCCACTTTTGCTTTGATGATATGTGTGAGTCAAGAAATTGTCAAGGAGGAATTTAATTTGGTAATTGGTTATTGCCGTTTGATAGTTTTTTAATGCTAGAACAAGAAATCAGTAATCTAGAAAACTATATTCTTTGTAGTAAGGAGATTCTGAGGGGGGGATATAAGTAGTTCACAGCGAGGTATATATTTTGATCAGCCTCCTTCTTGATTTTCTGCCGAATGAAAAATGTATGAGTGTGTTAGCTCTGTTTTCTACCAAACCAGCATTCCTCCTGGATCTTTGCCTTGTGGGACTCCTTTTAATTTGGTTGATGGTACAGCAGTCTCTCTGTAGCCTAATGGACAGCCAGTGGGTCCATCTCCCTTACTCCATGTCTCCTGCAAAATAATGATATTTTAACCTGTTACTTCTTTGATAAAATCTGGAATTCTTCTCTTAAGACCAGGAGCAGATCTTCATCCTTGGATATTCCAGTATTAGACAGTGAATGATTTAAACTCCATAGATTTCAGAATGATGTTTACAGTGTTCAAGGTGAGAGACATGAGAGACATTATATGTATATCTCTATACTATCTCTGTCCTATCTCTCTCTATCTCGGAATGCTGCAATTATATATTATACATATATATACACACACACTGCTCAAAAAATAAAGGGAACACTAAGATAACACATCCTAGATCTAAATGAATGAACTAATCGTATGAAATACGTTTGTCTTTACATAGTTGAATGTGCTGACAACAAAATCACACAAACATTATCAATGGAAATCAAATTTATCAACCCATGGAGGTCTGGATATGGAGTCACACTCAAAATCAAAGTGGAAAACCACACTACAGGTTGATCCAACTTTGATGTAATGTACTTAAAACAAGTCAAAATGAGGCTCATTTTGCACTGTTCACCCAACACGGAAGCCTTTAGTCAGATAATGCACGGGATGATTACGTTCGCCAACTATACCTCTGCAGTTCAATTTACAGGCGCACGATCTGAACACAAGGAGTCGCTGAAGAGCGACGTGGCAAGGTAGATGGCTAATCTGATATATCTAACCCAAATCCTGGGAAGTGGTATGCCAATTTACGCTGCCTCGTGCAGGAGGCCTGGGGAAAGTTAGAGAACCCATGATTGTTAAAATTGGTTTCATGTTGTTTTTATGCCCTTTTCAGTGTGAGTAAATATATATATTTTTCACAATCTCTTGATGAAAACACCATTGTTTACAGATATAGCTTTTAAATTATACATTACTTACAGTGTAACGAATTTGTTTGTACGCAGAACAACAGAAAGACACCGATCAATGGCTAGCCTGCTACTCCCATATGGAAACAGATTTAAAACATGCCGATAGAATCTCATCCATCCTTCTCCTTCATTTGAATTTCACAAATCACTTCACATCCCTTGACCAATTGTCTGATGCCAGACAGAGGAATGTTCCGTGCATTTCCATTCGTCCCCGGCTGCTTCGGCTTGGCAGCCCTGACAGCCTCAGAGCAGAACGCAGAGCCATCAAAGGTTTCGGCTGGCGAGGCCATGTGTCACATATTAGTCTTAAACGAAGTGAAAACTGTGAAAGCCCTGCCGTCATTAGAATTCTCTGTATAAAAAGAGCAGTGGTGGCAGTAACAGACCGAGCGGAGAGAGGTGGGGGGACGGTGTGATGGAAAGAGCGAGAGAAGAACGGCAAGAGAGGGAGCAAATGAAACGTTAGCAGAGTGAAACATGGACAGGGTTATTAGCAGTCAGCTGGGGTGGGATGGTTTGCACAATGAAAATACACAATTTCACAGCATTAGAGGCCGTGTTGAACAACGCGTGTTTCTCTCCCGCTAACGCGAGGAATCTGGAGAACGAAAGGATAAATCACAGGTTGTTAGGGGAAGAGAAAAACTCATTATGTGGATTTTGAACCTCTGAAATGTGGATGGAGAAACACATTGATAATGAATGTATGCATCAGGTCTAGTATGTTGGTTGTGTTCATTTCAACATATCTACATGGGTTATGTATGTATTAAAACAACTACATGGGTTATGTATGTATTAACATAACTACATGGGTTATGTATATATTAACATAATTACATGGGTTATGTGTATATTAACATAAAATAATGGGTTATATTAACATAACTACATGGGTTATGTATATATTAACATATCTACATGGGTTGTGTATATATTAACATAACTATATGAGATGGGTTATGTATATATTAACCAGTGTTCTTTGGTTGTGTGCATATTAATGTGTTGAAGTGTGTTAAAATGTTTCCCTATTAAAATTACAACTGGTGGTATTTTGTGGAGGCGTGTGTGTGTGTGTTTTATGGAGGTGTGTGTCTGTGTGTGTGTCTGTGTGTGTCTGTGCTAGATATTTTATAGAGGACTCAACTCAGTGGCTCACAGATGTGTTCTTGAAGCTGTCGTTCTGTCATTCAGGACACACGCACTTTATAAACATTTATACTGTATGATCCTGTGTCAGGAAGCTGTCATTCAGGTCACATACATTCTGTCATTTAGGACACATCCATATTCCAATACACAAACATGTGTCAGGCCCAGAACCCGGACCTTGTTGATTCATTCCCGGGGCAAGTGTCTGATTATCACTCCTACCCTGTTAGTACCTTATTTACTTAGGTCATTTAGTTATTAGCTCCCCTCACCTGTTTGTCTAGGTCTTAATTGGACTGTTTGTCTAGGTCAGTTAAAAGGAAACCCAAACAACTGCAGACAATATTGCCTCCAGGGAAAGAGTTAGACACCCTCATGGATAATTTGACATTGTAGGATTCTCAATTTATTCTTTGATTCTGTTTGATTCCTTGATTCAGTTTGATTCCTTGATTCTGTTTGATTCATTGATTCTGTTTGATTCATTGATTCTGTTTGATTCATTGATTCTGTTTGATTCCTTGATTCTGTTCGATTGACAGCTGAGGACACCTGTGGGGGTACATTGCGCGGATCCAGCGGCCTCGTCTCTAGCCCTGAGTTTTCCATTGAGCTTCCCAACGCCATGGAGTGTAAATGGACAGTTCTGTCCGACCCAGGAGACACCATATCCCTGGTCTTCACTGACTTCCAGATGGATGAGAAACACGACCACCTGGAGGTTGAGGGCTCAGAACCTCCGTCTATTTGGTAAGTAAGGTGGGGCCAATGTTGCCCCTCCCACATTTACTAAGGGGAGGGACTAGGGGTCATTAGGTCACAGGACACAACTGTAAAAGAGACTGTGGTTTCTCTGTAGAATAAAGTTTTCTCTGTAGAATAAAGTTTTTTTTAATAATAAAATATTTCAGACTAGGGTAAAGGTCAGGGTGCTAAGGCAGGTGTTGGGTTTCAGACACAGCAAAAACAAAATACATTTTATGTTGATTACAGTGAATATCATTTTCATTTTTAAATGTCTGTAATGAGCAGGACAGTCCTTGCAATAAAAGTATGATCCAGTTCAGCATTTCTGCTGTTTTCATTTTAGCGTAAACCAGCTGCGCTGCTTAGGACATAAAACATGAAAATCCAGACGTTCCCTTTTTATTAGAAACGTGAATTGCTTGTGCTTGTCACTTAAATAATTTGTCGTTTATGATGCAGTTCTTAAACGTACAATATGTAACTTTTCTGCATAAAAAAAATCAAAAATCACTATACCTATGTTGTATATATTTTTTAGTTGTGTACTTAAATTATCCCAAATGTTTCCACCAACTTTCAAACCCAGAGAAATTTAAAATATAAAATCGAAGACAAGGACGTTTCATTTTGTCACCCGTCAATTGACTCCTGTAGTTGCTATAACTGCCAGGGAACCACCATTACATAAAGAGAATAACCATAACTAAACATAACGTGAATGAAGCTATAATATATTTAACAATACACAGCGCCGGCGCTAGCTATAGGCAAGAACCGTTCGCCTGGCAACACTACAGTATATTTTGACAGCAACACAAACTCAGATTCAATCAAATTGTGTGTACAGCATATTTGTTTCTGTTTTTAATAAAAAGTTATTAAAAACATGTTAAATTATACTTTTTTGCTATCACATGCTCTTATTGTTTGTTTACACACAATACAATTGCATTTGATTACAATTCACTAGCTTTATAAGGAATTAACAATGATTATTGCAATGAATTAAAATGAGCGCTATTGTTTTGATAAAACAAAAATCCAAGTTTTCATTGCTTGCATAATAGTGTTATTGTTTTGATTGAGAGACCCCTAGCAGCCAAAAACTACATATTGTACCTTTAAGTTTATTCAGCATACTTAATTTTGTGTCAAAAAGTTCAACCAAAACTATAAGTATTTATAACAATAATAATTAAATTGAAAGCAAAACCTCACCCCAAAATTATTACATTCCAAAATATATATGTTGCAAATAAAAAAAAAAAATCCTGATAACAGGATTGCGAATAAAGGATTCTTTGGCTGCAGTACTTTTTCCTTTGGTTACGTTACCTGGCTTTTGCTCTTGATTAATTTTTTTGCGGTTGAAATTATTTTTGAAACAATCATTCCATGTGGGCGGAGTTTAGAAGCTTACCAAAATTATGCATTGTCATTGGACAACTGGTTTCAGTTGCGCTCTCTCTCGGGGGAGTTGTTGTCATGAGCAATTTTGGTTTTATTTGTAGCTGTGGTTAATTTATATGAAACACTACGGCTGCACTAATGGCAGCGGTTATAGGTTATTTAATAGTTTAGCGGACCTCCCAAAGTTTAGCCAAAACAACATTGTAAAGTGGGGAGTCTTCCCTTGACAAAATAAACTTAGTTATTTATGAACAGTTTACACCTTCATGTTGAAGATATGAATTCCCTTAACCTAATCAATTTGGTCTTAAGTAGGGACTTCCACTTACTCAGTTACTCAGAAAAGTACTTTTACTGGAAATAACCAGAACTATAGGAGTTCAACTATATTGAATTTGACAGTTTCTGAACAATTGATTTTACATTTTCCCCCAACATAAAAAAAATGTTTTGACTGTGTAGTGCCTAAAATCCTCACCAAAAAGGCTACAGTATGCAATGCTTCTTCAGCTATTATGAAACACTTGGCTTGCTGTCAAAAGGGATTGCAAACCCTAACATGTATAATGTGATGTTATTTACCAGCAAATACATATAGATATGTTAGTTTAGAGCAATAATTATAATTATATTACTTTAAACCTAACTATTATGTACACATTACCATATTATGTATGTTAGTTTACACACGAGAAAACAGTCAAGTTTACTTCAGGCACTTTGGTTATTCATGTGCCTGGGCAACCACAAATTGCTGAAGCTTGGCTTGTTTTCATTAGTAACTTGCAGACGTCGTAATACTAAAATACTGCTGTTTTTTGTTTCAATTTAATAATAGAAAAGCATAACTTGCACCCTTACATTCAGGAAAAGAATAGTGACTACTTGTTGTTAATTTACCCTGAGCTTTCTAAACGTTAATCCAGCATCCTGAAAGGAGAGAACCAAAGCCAGTTGACCAATGGGAACGCATAATATTGGTATGCTTCTAAACTCCGCCCACACGGAATGATGGTTTCAAAAACAATTGCAACTGCAAAAACTGAAATCGAGAGCAAAAGCCAGTTAACGTAACCAAAGGTAAAAAAAAACTGAAGCCAAATAATCTTTTAATCACAATCCTCTTATCACTGAAAACTGTTTGCATTTATTATAAATATATTTGTTCTCAGATTTCCAAACATTTTATTTGTAACATATATCTTATTGAATGCAATTATTTTTGGTTTAGGTTTTGCTTTCAATTTAATTGTTTTTGTTTGCAGTACTAATAATTTCTTTGATCTTTTTGAGACAAGTAATTCCATTTTGCTGCATGTGCTAGAAACACAGAGCGCGCTGTCATGGATAGAAGTGATATCAACACACTTGAGTCAGACTATCCTTTTCATCTGATAGCTAAGTTACTACCTATGTAGCTACTGCTGAGGCTGATAAGTTATCTTGTGTGTGTAGTTGTAGATGAAAACACCAAACAGGGCAAAGAAGTCTGCAAAGATAATCGTTTTTATTACGGTGGACGAGTGACATATTACAGTATGTGACATGCCACTAACAAACATCGCAGTTCCATAGTAGTACTTTGTCTGTTGTACTCTTAGTTTTGGGGGTAGCTAATGTGGCTAACCTTTCTTAATTATATACTTACTTTCAAATAGGACAGCAAAGCATCTAACAGAATAATATGCCCAATGATAAAGTGTACTCATCTCTTGCTGGAGCAGCTGGAATGTTGCTGTCTGCACATATTTATAAACATATTAGGAAGCTATCCAGTAGGATTCTCTGGGGGCATTTCTTGTATTTGCATTACAGTACTGTAGATTCATCTTGAAACAAAAGTTGTTAGCATTATCACCCATTTGTTTTGTTGCATTAGAATGATTTGTCTTAAAAGATAATGATTTTTAAAATCACAAGGTCTCGAAAAAAACATGTGTCTTGTCAACAACGTCATGTGTATAATCTCAATATTGTCTACTTCCCATAAGGTGTGGTAAATATGTTCCACGCTATTTACAAAATAATAAAAAATCTAGTGTTTCCGGATTAGCACCTAAAATATTTCACAGCACAGCCTGAAGTTATTGTTATCGCCAATCCTTACTTTATTTCTGTACAGGACACAATTTTCTTCAGGTGTTATAAGAAAAGCATGTGATTGGTTGAACAGTGGCGGCTGCTTGTCATTCAAAGAGGGGAAGCTCATTTTTGGCCCACAGGACATCATAAAAATAGTCTATTTATTTATATGTAAATTCTGCTCTACGTTCCTTTTCAAGACAATGCTTTGTGACCTTGTTGCACCAACTAGGCGTGACTTGACCAGTCTCCTCTCAATGGCCAGCAGAGCTAGGCTGCTTAACGGCCTTGGCCCATTGTGTTATGGGTGTAGGACTTGAGACACTTTAAACAGGAGAAGCTCCTTTCTATACCTGCATATGTAGCTCGAATGGTTGCCACTAATGAGAACAGTTTGTTAAGCTGAGGCATTACACTGTCCAACTCCATGTCTTTAAGGAATTCCAAGTAATCACACAGCTTTCCCCTGTTAATGTACCCTGCAAGTCCTGATCTGAATACAGCACTTAAAGATCAGACCTCAGTAAGCACTTGGGAATTAGGTTAAACTGAAACAAGGAATGTGGTGTACAATTGTATGAAATTTATAATGAAAATTGGCTAGCAATTTCGCCAAAGCAAATACCAAGAAATAGGTTGCAGCAGTTTGTCTTTCGACTACACTTGCAAGTCCACGATGGGACTGAGCTTGAATAGCTTCAGCGACTTTTTTTAGAACAAAATCTGCTGTCAATCAAAAGGAGATGCAGTCTTTCGACAGACCATCCAATCATCACGCAGAAGCCAGGCCAGCCCACTCCTCCATTCACTCCCAGAGACGCTGAGCGTCCGTGGACAGGACATAATCGCAGCATTTATCCAATGACCGTTTCGTTTCGAAGCAGTGAAAAAACTGTTCAAAGCAGCCCTATTGAAGTCCGTGGACGCCAGGCTTCAACAGGGAAATGCACTGTGACACTACGGGAATTTCAAGTCAGTCGACCTGCTATATGTAGCTGATTCTGAATGAACTCATCTTCGAGATATGTTCTAAGGCATTTTTAGTCAATAAAATGTTAACACAGTACATTTTTGACCATTAATTTTATACATTTTAGTAATGCAGTCTTAAAGAAATTCACCTGTGGTTTAACCAAGAATTAGAGCTTGAATTGCAAATGGACTAGCGAAAACATTAGACTTTAAGATTTTACTTTATATCCTAACATTACCATAATCCTTATCCTAACCTTAACACTTAGCTAACGCTAACCTTTACCCCATCTAACTTATGGGATATTACACATTTCGGAGCGCTGAAAATATTGTCAAGTACACAAGACAGTTTAATTTTTCATGTGGATGTCACAAATTTCGGAAACCCAATTCGTATCTATTTCACAAAATCTTGTGATACTGTGTTGCAGTGTTATGGTAAAGGTAGTAAGCCAACACACATTATACCTCCAGCTGTGTTGTGAAATATTTAGGTGCAACTTGGGAAACAACAGATTTTTAACAACTTTGTAGAAAAGCAACAAAGAATCTCAGAGGAATCTGATCCAATTAAGATGTTGCAGCTGGATGTTGTG
Source organism: Umbra pygmaea (assembly GCA_016801145.1). NCBI lineage: Eukaryota > Metazoa > Chordata > Actinopteri > Esociformes > Umbridae > Umbra > Umbra pygmaea. The sequence continues at coordinate 21,763 of JACXGM010005135.1, forward strand.
GGTGAGAAACTATTTGGAAGGGAAATAATCAGAAATGTGGAGTTTCTTTTGAGTGAAGATGCAAAGGTAAAAAGCGATTGGTGATGTTGTTGACTCACAGGTTTACTGGATCCTAAATCCCCCTGCTGCATGTCATTTGAGACAGTAAAGTTGGTACCGGTATCTGGCCCACTAACCTCTAATAGGGATCCTGGTCTTTCTATCCCTGGGTATTCATTTCAGGACAAAATGGTAAAGGAGCCATATCTCATTGTAATCATCCGATTATTGCAGGATATTTTCTCAGCAGCAAAATGCTAATTGTGTATTCAAAGATTTATATTTCCAATTTGTAAAATGTTAAACTTTTAGTTTTTCTTCATCCAACAAGTGCAGTATGCACATCTTCTGTAGTGTTCATATGGCTGCTCTAAGTCTGTTCATATGAGGATCTGGTTAATTCTGTCAGGCATTAAACATAATCAGACAATATGAGCTAAAATCCACCAGTGTACAGTACGTTAAGCCCTAGAGAGCAAAAGCTGCGGTATGACCATGGAAGTATTGACTGTGAAGATTAAAGACGACAGGATCTCCCTGCAGAAATCTTAATGCATGTTGATAGGCTTCTGTCCAAGCGAGACAAGTCTATTGAACATGAATGGGAAAGAAGGAAGCTAACGTTTTTGCTCTGTTGTATATTTAATCAAATGTGGTTTGTCACATGCTTCATAAACAATGACTGTAGATTGTAAGTGTGTTTGTGTGTGTGTATAGAGTCCAGTGTGTGTGCATGAATTCAGTACTAAAGGTATATTGCAGAGTGTTTTTGTAGCAATAATAATGTTGACATGTTTAACAGTCTTATGGCTTGGGGGTAGAAGCTATGCAGTTTCCGTTCTTGATGTCTTGATACTGTTTGCTGAGCATATAGAGAGAAACTGTATCTGTAGACATGGACTATTTTTGGTCCTTTCTCTGAAACCACTTTGATCTAGCTCAATGTCATCTAGGAGCATTAGACCAGGCCATGGACTCAGCCTCTCGTATCACAGTACTTGTTGGTACTCTCAGCAGGGCCTGA
>JACXGM010005136.1:0-35891 GCA_016801145.1 Umbra pygmaea
GCAAGGCAACTGAAAAGAACGTACTGTAGCAATGAAATCACCATATAGACTAATTTAAATGAACTTTGTAAAATATATATTATTGAAAAATATATTAAATAAAAAAATATTTAAAGAAGTACAAAAATACATTTCTGATTCTGATTATCTTTGGGCCTGCAGAGAAGGCCTTGCAGGCCCTGACGGCCCACCACTGGTCATGATGCCGTCAGAGTGACGCCGTAGCCACGCCATCGATTTGACGGAGAACCATAAAACAGGCTTTAGATTGAACAGCTACAGTAGTTGACAACAATACACATTGGTTAGTAAGCTAGTTTTATTTAGCTATAAATATGTCACTCGTTAGTGTTTGCTAGCAATGTAACTACATTAAGTTATTTATGAAGTTAGACTTTTATGGCTATTTTGATGTCTGGCCTAAAATGTTTTTATGTTCCCTAGTGAGAAGGAGGTTTATACCTTGCTAGGATGGGCTAGCTAATATGTTCTAGTTTAGACAGATGACCAAGGACAGGAGTCACTATCAGATGACTGGAGACGAGAGACAGGGATTTCCACGAAGAAATTGATTTATTTAGGTTAAGACTGAAGATAATCCAAATAACAATGGCCATGCATTGATAGGAGCCTGAGAGTTTCCAATAATAGGATGTATCTCTTTCTTAATGGGAGAGTATATCTTTCTTTATCCGTGGTCAGTAAATCGACAAGGAAAAAACAATATGCTTAAGCACTCAATGCACTTTTCAAAAGAACCTAAGTAAACAAAAAAAATGACAATTAGACTGTACACGATTCCTTTTCTATGTCAAAATATTCAACAAACATGACTAATTAGCATTAACTAAAACATAAATCATAAAAGGCAAGTTACTCATAATCATAATTATGACTTACATTTCTGCATTGAGGCACGGGATGGTAAAAAAAAGAAATACAGCGTCCTTACTCTCCAATGTCTTGGCTAGTACAAAAGAATGTCTAAATATGCTGCGTCCAAAGAAAACGGCTCACCAATATGACGTGTTCAAACTGAAAAGTAGGTGGCAGCATTTAACTACAAAATAAAGACTTTCTGACACAGCCGCCCCCAAATTTGAGAACCTAATTTCTAACACAGGAAGAAAGTCTCTGTTCATTCAGTCTGTCTGAGAACTCACATCCTCATCTTTGAGGGCTGGAAACTGGATAAATCGGGCCATTGGATGAACAAAGGTTTGATCTCGAACCTGGACTTTGGCTGTTCGGATACAACCATCTGATCCCTGATAAGTCTCTGTAACCTTTCCAGTTGGCCATGAAGCACGGGGTAATTGGGGATCAACAATCATAATGACTTGGTCGATATTCGGGTCTTTGCAGTCCTTGTGCAAGCTGCAGATCAGAAAGATAACGTCGGATGACGTTGGTCCAGAAGTGATCAGCGAGTAACTGACTGCGCCGCCAATGGCATCGGCTCAACAGACTGTTGGAAGGATATACTACTTGGGGAAGAGAAGCATCCCTACATCCCATTAGTAGCATGTTTTGCATGACTGGAGCAGGATAAGCTAAATCTCAAGAAACATACCCAATGGGCTTAGAGTTCAGTATCCCCTCCACTTTGATGAGAACAGTGCACAATACAGGCTCGGTCACAGTGCAATCGTCTAACACCACACGCAGGGCAGTCTTCACAGACTTTATCTCCCACTCCCAAATTCCAAGTGTGGAGCATTTGGTGGATTGAACTGGAAGGTCACCTTCTGTTCTGCAATTTGCAACACATGTGAAGGCTCCATAGCAGCTAGTCCATCTTGCAATTCTGCATCTTCGCCTCGGATGTTGGTGCACATGTTGGAGAGGATCTCCAAAGGTTTGCCCTGACGGGAAGTAAAATGTTGAAAGCATCGTGTCCAGACTCTCTAGCAGGTCAAGTTGCACACAATGAGTTAATAAATATTTCAATGTAATGCCCCAGCATATCTCCAACTGTCGTCCAATCTTGATAATAAATTGGCCAAAGCAGTCTACTCATGTAGACCAGAAAGGAGATTTGTACAGGCATAAATGTGAAGAAGGAAAGTCTGCCATCTTTGGTACTTCAGGGTTGGCACACCATTTACGGCACTGTGGGCAGTATTGCTGTAAATGGATAGCCTCTCTGCCATGTAGTATCCAGTATTTACGTCTAAGTTTTGCAAGGCTGTGCTCTGGTCCAGGGTGGAGTAGCTTCTCATCATATTCTTTGATAAGGAGCTTGGTTATGGGATGACTTGGGTCCAACACAATGGAGTGGATGTTGTCTAGGTCCAGATGTTCAGATTGATGCAACCTCTCTCCCACTCTAATGAGTTTGAGACAGTAGTAGGCGGCTGTTTTTGGTATGTCTTTACCTGCTCTAAGTGCCTTTACATCTTCTTTAAAGCTATCCCATTGGGCTTTCAATAGAAGGAGGTTCTCCAGTTCTATCTGGCATTCAGCTGTCCATCCGGAGCTGGCATCACCATTAGCCACCCCATCAAGGGACTGACGAGTGGACACAATGAGGTCAGGCCAGGTGTTGAACTGCCCTTGGTCGGGAATACCGATGGATGGTTCTATGGAGACGTTCCCACAGAACAGAATCTTTAATTCAGCCAAGTCCCCTCTTTGCTCAGCTGATGGCATTGATGGTCATGTCTCCTCTGATTGCAACAGGAAATAAGGACCATGTCTCCAGCAGCTGTGCTGGCTAAATTCCTGCAGAGACTTGCCCCGAGTAATGTCATCTGCAGGGTTGTAAGTGGTATCCACATAACGCCAATTCTGGATGTCTGTGTGGTTCTGGACCTCAGATACTTTGTTGCCCACAAAGACCTTTTATCGGCAGGAGTCAGCTTTCAGCCAGGTAAGTACAGTGGTAGATTCACTCCATAGGTCTACCTTTCTGATAGGCAGCTTGAGTTCTGTGCATAACACTTGAGTGAGCCGGGCTCCGGTGAGGGCTACACAGAGTTCTAGGCATGGCATGGAGAGATAGGAATCTAGCCATGACAAAGGTGGTGTGGCTATGGCCGTGCTTGTCCTCTGTGCTAAGGTAGGCAACTGAACCGCATATGTGTTCAGAAGTATCACAGTAGATATGGAGGTCTCATCTTGGATGTTGACACGTCAGCACAGGGTGGGGTGTAACACCTCGGTATCATAACGCATGGTAAGTCACAGAGTTCATTCTCCCATGCAAGCCAATACTCTAGCAGGCTCCCAGGTTTGATTGGATCATCCCGGCCCGTTTCCACGTTCCAGAGATCTTGAACTAGGACCTTGGCTCTGGCTAAATATGGAGATATATTGCCAAGGGGGTCATATTGGCTGGCAAGCACCTTGTAGATATTCCTCATGGTTGGTTCTGTACACTTTGTGCTTCGGTGCTTATATCCTGGTTCATCTGTACTGCAGCTCCAGCATAATCCAAGAGTTGGTTCCTAAGGGTCCCCACTACTGTGATACTGAGAGCCACAGTTCAGAGTTTTCAGATCTCGCTTCAGGAGCTATGTTTTCCATTACTGAAGGTAGGTTGGTGGCCCATTGTCTAATTCGAAGCCACCAGATGTCAGCTGCTCCCGCATCTTACTAGTGAGCTGTTTAGCATCCGCTGCTGTAGGCAAGCTTTGGAGACAGTTGTCCATGTTCTGGACCTCTTAATATCCTTCCCTGTTGTCCTGTACATGCTTGTGTAAGGCAAAGGTAGCATTGGAGGGTCTGCAGGTGGTGCCAAAGGGCCAGAATTGACATTCGTATAAATATGGGGGTCGGTCTCGTTCCATCTTTCTCCAGGTGAAACGGAGGAGATTCTTGTCTATGGAGTTCTGGACCTCTTAATTTCCTTCCCTGTTGTCCTGTACATGCTTGTGTAAGGCAAAGGTAGCATTGGAGGGTCTGTAGGTGGGGCCAAAGGGCCAGACTTGCCATTTGTATAAATGTGGGGGTCGGTCTCGTCCATCTTTCTCCAGGTGAAACGGAGGAGATTCTTGTCTTAAGGCAGCAAGCACACTTGGTGAAACATGGCTTTTATGTCACCACAGATAGCAACAGTGTGCTCTCTGCATCTGAGCAGTACTCCTAACAGAGATGGACCAAGGGTAGGCCCAGGGAGTATACCGCGTTCCAAATTATTATGCAAATTGTAATTAAGTGTCATAAACATTAAATATTTTGTTTTTCAATAACACTCATTGATGGTATTGTGTCTCTGGGCTCTTTCCTTCACTGAACCATACATGCCAATTAACACTTGGTACCATTGGAAAGTGGAGAATTAGCCACAAATAATGAGTGGTGGCTCATCTATGTGGGTTCATCGGAGCCGGAGATGTTGTGCCTCAAAGCCAACGATGGTCTTTCTATTTGACAAGAAAATATTACAGACAGGAAGTAGGAAGTGAAAATGACAAAATAATGAATTTACAATTATGTAGGACATCATCCTACATAAAACAACCATTTTTGGAGTTTGCATTTATCTGGGTTTTAAAAACCAAATAAAAATCTAGTTAAAAAAGAGTGCAGCATTTTGATGTTGACTTGTTTGTAAGGCCCCCAAACATTGCACACTGGCTTGACAATATCCAATAAAAAGCCTTATACATCGTGTTTTACATGCTTTTACACATAAAAACAACAACATATACATACATTCTTTAATTTTTTGGGATTAATATAAAAAATAAAGAATTTAATGACCCAGGATGTTTGATTTGATTCATCCATGTTGTTGCCATGGGTCTTCTGAATCCAAAACCATAAGGCACTTCCCTGTAGGTCAAAGTATGACCTTTCCAGAGGCCAAAAAGTCAACATTGTCCCAGGCGGACCTAAGCCCCCCCAAAACCCTGGAGGGTTAAAAGGATGTTCCACATTATTAAGCAGGCCACAGGTTTAAAGCAATATGGGAAAGAAAAAGGATCTCTCTGCGGTGGAAAAACATCAAATAGTGCAATGCCTTGGACAAGGTATGAAAACATTAGATATTTCACAAACTTAAGCGTGATTATCGTACTGTGAAAAGATTTGTGGCTGGTTCAGTGCACAGACGGGTTTGTGCAGATAAAGGCATAATGAGGAAGATTACTGCCAGGCAAATCATTGGATTAAGAGAGCAGCTACTAAAATGCCATTACAAAGCAGCAAACATGTATTTGAAGCTGCTGGCTTTTGTGCATAAACCTACTATTCCACCACCCCTAACCACTAAGTGCTGTGACTTGTAGTGGATGGTTGGTGGATTGCTGCCATGTCCCACTAAGGCTCCGATGTCAGCAAGGAGGTGGCGGAGTCATGTTTTGGGCCACAAGGGATTCATGTTTTCAGTCATGCAATACGCTACGGACAGCACTTCTGATATGCAAACAACAGAGCTACGTTTTGAAATCGCCCGGAATTCTCCTTTAAGACAATTAATATAATCTCACATATATATTATTTTGATTGATCAAAATGCAATGTATTTACATGATCCAAATTTCAATACTCTGTCCATACAAATTCTGTTTTGTCCACAAACTTCCCCTGACCTCTCATAATATTACAGTAAAAAAGTACTTGAAAAATAGTGTGTAACATAAGGAAAAATACCCCCAAAACAGCACATAGAACACCACAGTGCCAGCCCCAGAACACGTGGCACAGCTCCTTTCATCTGGAGGTCTTATATTCTTGAACAACAAATCTAATTCAAATCTAAGGTCTCCTGCCCCCACGGGGCTCTCTGCTTTATAATACAGGATATTATATAAAACACTCTAATGTGATAATGACTGCCATTCTTCAGTTTTCCCACGCTTGATCTCTCACAAATTCTGCTGCTTCTTTTGGTGTTTTCAATACTTTTCTTTTCCCATCTGAGAGTGTCATCCTCAGAGTAGCAGGATAGATTAAAGCAAACTGGATATCCCTGGATCTCAGCTCTTTCTTCACCAGGTCATATTCCTTTCGGCACTTCACCAGGCTGGCACTCAGGTTAGGAAAAATGCCATGTATTCTCGTACATTATGGGACCTTTGTTTTCCCTGGATAGCTTTGCAGCTGTACGGAGTATCTTCTCCCTGTCCTGGTACTTCAGCAGGCGTATCAACATGGCCCTTGGCCTCTCCTCCGCGGATGATGTTGGTGTGAGCCTCCGGTGTGCTCGCTCTATTATTAGCAGCTCGGGAAAGTGCTCTTGTCCCAATACAGTCGGCAGCCAGTTGGCAAAAAATGTAACCAGATCATTCCCCTCACAATCATCACGTACGTTAAGGATGCAGATATTATTGTGTCTGCTATAATTCTCAAGTGACTCAAATTTCTCCATCAAATGCTCATTGTCCTTAGTTAACTTGTCTACCCGCGAGTTCAGCTTGGTGAGTTGGTCCTCCGCCGTACCAATGTGTTCCTCTGCCTCGGTGACGCGGGATGTCAGGTAATCAAGCATAGACTTTAGCCCCAATATGGACCTATTAATCTCTGCCATTTCGGTATCCAGCTTAATGGAGTAGGCACCTGACCATGCACCATCTTGCTAATGCTAGCCCCCTGTTGCTGGCTTTCTACAATGAAAGATGCACAACTGCCTAATTAGCTTGCTTATTTCTAGATCTTCGGTCCATTATGCGGCTTATAAATGAGAATAGATTAAAAAACAATTTTTTAAAGGGTTAACAGTGTTTTTAAAGATAAAGTCTCAGAGAGCCTCCGGAGATGCGTCCTTCTTGCTCCGTGGCATTGCGTGGCTGCTTTGTCTGTCGTCTTTGTCCGTGTGCATGTCTACTACTATTTTTCTCAAAACAATTTCCACGCACACTCCAGTGGCCTACCTCACCCTATTTGTTTTACATTATCTCTATTTTTGCTATATTCCTGACCTTCCTGACACACATCAGCTAACCTCTATTGGCTGCTACCATCATTGCAAGGATACAGCATATAACTGTGTCAGAAAACCTGCGCAGAAAAATTTCCCGGAGTACCCTTCTGCCTTAATTCACCTGATTACTATAGCTAATCAGCCAGCCAGTAATAGCTGCCAGCTACCTAGCTCAGCTAATCAGCCACAAACGTGCATCTAAGGTGACCAGATTTCTTAGACTACATAAGGGGACATTTTCAGCTCAAAAGCGTAAATACCTCCAAAACAGGTAATGGTTTTATCTTTGTAAACTTAAAATGGTCACACTGCCCCAGGGGCGTCACTAGACCTAGAGCTGCACTGGGGCACAAGCCCCCCTAGGGGGGGCCCCATGGGCATGCTCCCTTGTAAGAAAAATGTGTCTATTTTAAGGTTAAAATGCATCAATCTACTGTATTTCGAAAAGAAATTCAGAGGTTAGACATGATTATTCTTATCTATGGATGGAAATATTTGTGCTGTAGCCTGAACTATTATGCTCTTTAGACGTTTAACCATGAACACACAGGTGGAATAGTTTTTTCTTCATATTTTTTCATTAATATCACTAGCATACCAGTAGAAATATATATTCATATTTGTAAGTGGGATTGTCTGGAATCTGGCAATATAATAACCATTATGGTGGGATACTCTGGCTAAGCCAATTACAAAAGAATACACAACCCCTATGGCTGAAGGACGTTATTTTCTTTCTAAAATTAGAGAAGGTGAATTTCACTCTCAGGGGGAATACTGATAACTTTTTCAAATGTTGGAACCATTTTATTACTTATTTCAAAGAGCTAAAAAACACTTCCTTGATTAGGGTGTGCACTCACCCACAATCACTTTTTACCCACATTTTTTTTAAACTTATTTATTTTGATGTTCACTTAATTTGGTTTTTCAGTTGATTGTGTGTGTGTGTGTGTGTGTGTGTGTGTGTGTGGGACCTACCTTGGGGGATGGGTGATGCGGGATTGGGGGTGGTGTGGGCTTGGGAGGGGGATTCTTTCTCTTATTCTCATATGTGGTATTTTACCATTGTAGAATGTTTGGAAATATTGTCTGACCTCATAATCTTGAGGATAATAAAAAACCTTGAACAAAAAAGAAATAGACTGATCATATTTGTCAATTGGATCATGCCCAGAGAACGTGTCAGTGGGTCTTCACTGCGCTCCCTGGAGACTCCAACAACACCAGGAGTTGCAGGAAAAAGATCCTCGCTGATGCCAGCCGCCTGAGCTACGGCTTGTTCCAGCAACTCAGGTTAAACAGACACCACAAATTCAAACACATCATTTGATCACAATCTTACCAAAAAACAGCTTCTTCCCCCAGACCATCAGGCTGTAAAATGTCCTGAACTACTAACATGTTTGTACAGGCCATTATGGACACTACAGCTTTCTGGACACTATCTCAAACAGCTTGATATTCCCTATGGACTGCTTTACTCAGACTTGTAGTCCTAAGGTTGCTGGTTCAATTCCACACTGTGTCAAATGTCATTGTGCCATTGAGCAAGGCACTTTACCCTAAATTGCTCCAGGGGATTATCCCTGCTGTAAGTGAATAAGAGCATCTGCTAAATAACTAACATGTAACATGTACAGTGGGGCAAAAGAGTATTTAGTCAGCCACCACTTGTGCAAGTTCTTCCACTTAAAAAGATGAGAGAGGCCTGTCATTTTCCTCATAGGTACACTTCAACTATGAGAGACAAACTGAGAATATCCAGAAAATCACATTGTAGGATTTTTAATGAATTTATTGGTAAATTATGGTGGAAAATAAGTATTTGGTCAGCTAAAAACAAGCAAGATTTCTGGCTCTCACTGACCTGTAACTTCTTCTTTAAGAGGTTCCTCTGTCCTCCACTTGTTACCTCAATTAATGGCACCTGTTTGAACTTGTTATCAGTATAAAAGACACCTGTCCACAATCTCAAACAGTCACACTCCAAACTCCACTATGGCCAAGACCAAAGAGCTGTCAAAGGACACCAGAAACAAAATTGTAGACCTGCACCAGGCTGGGAAGACTGAATCTGCAATAGGTAAGCAGCTTGGTGTGAAGAAATCAACTGTGGAAGCAATTATAAGAAAATGGAAGACATACCAGACCACTGATAATCTCTCTCGATCCGGGGCTCCATGCAAGATCTCACCTTGTGGGGTCAAAATGATCACAAGAACGGTGAGCAAAAATCCCAGAACCACATGGGGGGGCCTACTGAATGACCTGCATAGAGCTGGGACCAAAGTAACAAAGGTTACCATCAGTAACACACTATGCCACCAGGGACTCAAATTCTGCAGTGCCAGAAGTGCCACCCTGCTTAAGCCAGTACATGTCCAGGCCCGTCTGAGGTTTGCTAGAGAGCATTTGGATGATCCAGAAGAGGATTGGGAGAATGTCATATGGTCAGATGAAACCAAAATTGAACTTTTTGGTAAAAACTAAACTCGTTGTGTTTGGAAGAGAAAGAATGCTGAGTTGCATCCAAAGAACACCACACCTACTGTGAAGCATGGGGGTGGAAATATCATGCTTTGGGCCTGTTTTTCTGCAAAGGGACCAGGACGACTGATCCATATAAAGCAAAGAATGAATGGGGCCATGTATCGTGAGATTTTGAGTGAAAAATTCCTTCCATCAGCAAGGGCATTGAAGATGAAACGTGGCTGGGTCTTTCAGCATGACAATGATCCCAAACACAACGCCCAGGCAACGAAGGAGTGGCTTCGTAAGAAGCATTTCAAGGTCCTGGAGTGGCCTAGTAAGTCATCAGATCTCAACTCCATAGAAAATCTTTGAAGGGAGTTGAAAGTCTGTCTTCACGTGTTTCATCCATCTGCCGACGGTGTCGCCATTTCTCATTTCACCCATTTCTGTGCGTACCCTTGGGTCAGAAAGTCTGTGAAATACTGCACATTTTCCCGTCAAGTTTGCTTTTATAAATCCCAATACTTGCATAGAGAGCGGTGTACATCTTCTTTTGTGCATACGCCACGTTTATTAACGAGGCCCCTGGTCAGCAGGGGAAGAAGCCTTCCCTGCAGGTTCTGGAAGATGCTAGGCTGCAGGGGTTGAGCTTCTTCAGTAGCTGCTGGAGGAGGCTCAGCAGCAGGTGTACTCTGTGTACAGGCTCGGGTCCGGAGAATGCTACTGCTGACGCGGGGAAGAGGTGCGGAGCAGAGATGGCTGGCATGTTGAGGGGGATGTATGTCCACTAGGGTGGCTGCTTGGAGGACTCTGGTCATTCAGTCCAAGAAAGAGGAGGGTCCTGCAAGTCGACCAGCATACTTAACTTCCTAGGCTGCTGGACTGACGGTGAGGGAGACTCTAAATGACTAGGGCAGCCGGGAGCCAGAGTGGAGTTGGGATGCGCCTCTAGCCAACTAGGGTGTGTGCTCTAGAGATTCTTGTATCCCTCGACTTCCTCCTCCTCTGCCTCTTCTTGGTCCGTCTTCCAGCAGATTAGGTCATAGTCCTCTTCATTGACATCCACCCTCTCCTGCTGCTCCTGCTCCTCTGACGTCCTCCTTCCAAGGGGGCTGTCCTTGTCGCTTAAGTCCTCCCCCCAAAAAAATACTTGGAACACCATGGTGGCGGTTGGTGGTGTCCCTCTCCATTGAGGAGGGGGGGCAGGCAGCGCAAGCCAGTTGGGATGATGACTCTCCCTCCTTGGCCCATAGCTCTTCTCTTCAGCCCCGCCTAGCCTATCCAGCAGCCAGTAGGGAGAGTCGAATGCGCTATACTCTTCCGCTTCCCCGATGTTGTGGAAATAGCAAGTATAGTCCTTCGACTCCCACTATTGAGGGTGGGAATGAAATATGTATTCCACCACCTCGAAGTATGTATACAATTCACCTACTGTAACATGTTTCCTGTGCCGGTCTGCTGCAGTTGAATAGGCTGAATGAGACAGACGGGTTGTAGAAAATAAACAAGGTTTTATTCCAAAACATTACTGTACAAAAACAAAACTGCGTCGAGGTCAATATCTTAAATTATTTACAAACTGGTATGGAAACACTGAGCAACAGTTACCTACAGACACACAGGTTTAAAAATCCAACTAATGATGAGAAGAGAAAAAGCTGCTGATTAATTGATACAAACACTAGCGATCGATTGGTTAACTGAAGTCATGTGAGATGTTGACAGGGAAGAGTGATTAAACACTACACACTAAAGAGAAACTAATAGAACATACAGATTAACTAAATATACAATAATGTCAAATTCTTAATGTGTGACAATAGTTTACAATAGTAATTTTTCACACAATGCACATTTAAAACAAATGGTTTATATAGGGCCAAATTTGAACATATTTTAAAACTGTGATTAATTGTGTTTAACTACAGAATATATTGTGATTAATCATGTTTAATTGTTTTAATCATTTGACAGCACTATAAAATACACATGTAGATTGTAGTATATTTCAGTATGTTTTCTTTAGAAAATCCTTTGCATGTTGTTGTCTTACGACATTAGTTTTGCTGGCCCATAATTCCGCAGTATATCTGCTCCAGAGGCATCTTTAGACCACTGGACCACCATAGGCCACCCTTTTTGTTTTCTTCTAATGTCTCTTAAAAACTAATCTACAAGCAATTGAAAGCAAAAGATGAGTTTGGGCAATCTAGAAGTTCTGTTTTTGATGAAAATGTTAAACAGAGAACTTGCAAAACTTAAGTAGTTGAATGAAATCAATAAGACATGTTGAATTTGTATGTTTTATCTAAGTCAAATACACAGAGAGAAGTCGTGTTTCATTCTGTAATTAGGTGTTTATTGACGTGTACTTGTAATTGAGTAAAAAAAAATGAAACTACTCAAATTAAAACTGAAACTGAACTAAATAAAAATAAAATAGAAATTGAACTGAAATATAGAAAGTAACAAAAATTTGCTAGAACAGTTTGGAAACATACTGAATTATATGTTTAATTTAAAAACTAATAGAAATAAAAAACGAATTTAAAAACAACTATAATAACCTTGCCTTGGACCACTTTTAAAAGGTACTGACCACTGCAGACCAGAAACAACCCACAAGAGCTGCAGTTTTGGAGATGCTCTGACCCAGTTGTCTAGCCAACACAATTTAGCCCTTGTCAAAGTTGCTCAAACCTTAAACTTGCCCATTTTTCCTGCTTTTTCATTTTGTCCTCAAGTAGGAAAAATGGGAAGGTGTAAGGATTTGAGGGACTTTGACATGGGTCAAGTACTAGGTTCCTATTTATTTGATAAGTGGCCAGAGATAAACATGCTTCATAGTGAGTAGTTGGGCTTGCGATGACACATTTGGTAAAATAAAATACTTGGGCAGTATGACCTTTTACTGCCCAGCTTTTAACAGTTTAACATCTGCAGAAGTGTATTGTTTCTTCTGTCTGTGTTTTGACTATATGCTCTTCTGTGCAGTTTTTTCAAGGACATTTGGCTCCAGGGAAAGGAGTACATCGTCCCCAAAGTGACAGGTACATACCCAAATCATGAGCCTTAAATTAACAGTAACATCATTCTAACCGAGCTAAATGTTAGAGCTTCTGACGTTGTAGGGTGGAAAAGAACATCAGCCTAGAAGATCTAAATGCTTTCTTTGCTTGTTTCATGGAAAATAACACTGAACCATGCTTGAGAGCAAGGTCTGTAGTAGACGACTATGTGATCTTGCTCTCAGTAGCGGTAAAACCTTTAAATAGGTCAACTTTGCAAGGCTGCGGGGCTACTGGGAATGTACTGAAACCATTTATCCACCTCTCCCTAAAGCAGTCGGTAATACCAACTAGCCTCAGGCAGATTACCATAGTCTCCATGCCCAAGAAGGCAAAGGCTGACTGCCTGATTTTCTACCACTCGGAGCACATATAATAATGAAATTATTTGAAAGGCTGCTCACATCAATGTCCTCACCCCAGACATCCTGGAATCACTCTTGTATCCCAAAAAATCCAAAGACGCAATATCAATTGCACTCTACACTTCACTCTACAAGGGAAACATACGTGGAAATTATTCTAACGAACAACAGCTCAGCATTCAACATAATATACCCCTCTGAGTACATCACTGAGCTCAGGACCCTGGGACTGAACACCTCCCTCTGCAGCTGGATCCTGGGAGGTACCATTCCCAAACACGACGCCCTACCATATTTAACTCTGATTGGGCTCGCAACTGCTCTTAGCATCTGGGTTGGTACAGTGACATTGCTTGTCATAATACTTTCGTATCTAACATAATCACATTTTAGAAGATTGTTCCCTGGAAATGTTACTCCTGAGATTTAGGGATAAAGGGTCCTAGTTTAGTTTTTGACTGCATACCCTCACTTCTCAATATGGTGTATTGCGCCCTTTAGCAGCAATGACAGCATGCAGTTGTTTGTGATAGTTGTCTATGAGGTCCAGAATTCTTGCAGGTGGAATAGCTGCCCATTTGTCTTGGCAAAATGCCTCCAGTTCATCCAGTCTTTGGTCGTATTGCATGAACCACATGTTTGAGATCTCCCCAGATTGTCTTGATGATATTAAGGTCAGGAGACTGTGATGGCCACTCCAGAACCTTCACATTTTTCTGCTGTAACCACTGGAGGGTCAACTTGGCCTTGTGCTTAGGGTCATTGTCGTGCTGGAATGTAGAAGAGCGTCCCATGTGCAGCTTTCATGCAGAATAATGCAAATAGTCTGCCAGCATTGTCTGATAACATGCTGCATTCATCTTCCCATACATTTTCACAAGGTTCCCTGTGCCTTTAGAGCTCACACCCCCCCAAACGTCAGTGAGCCACCACCATGCTTCACAGTAGGGATGTATTCTTTTCATTCTATACGCCTGGTTGACCCCTCTCCAAACAAACCGCTTATTGTTGTGATACCTCTATTTTTGTCTTGTCACTAAATTACAGTGTGCCCGAAACTATGAGTCGTGTCAAGGTGTTGTCGGGCATATTGCAACCAGGTGTTTTTGTGGCACTGGTGCAGTAAATGCTTTATTGTGGCAACTCAAACAGTGCTCCTTGTAACAACCACACCGTCTTTTCCCAGAGCAACCTGTATGTCTCCCGAGGTTATCTGTGGGTTTTTCTTTGTATCCTGAAAATATTCTTCTGGCAGTTTTGGCTAACATCTATCTTGGTCTACCTGACCTTGGCATCAAGTGAGCCCTGACTCTTCCACTACTAAATAAGTGCAGTAAAATAACGGTAATGCCTTATGAGGATTGGAGGTTAGTGAAAAGGAAGAATACATATTCTACATTTTAACAGCTGGAAATATTCACATTAGTTCAAAACTATCAAAAAGCATGGAGGATAAATGTGTCCAGTAAGCTGTGTGCCGGGTGCAAACGCCTGTCAAGTGGGAAGAAAATGGAAAGCTTGTCCTCATTTGTCTCACACAAACGTTTTGGACTGAAATGGGGGTTTTTCTATTGTGGAGGTATGTCATTTTGAAGTTATATTTTCGCCAGTTATTCCAATAAACATGCATTGAAAATGTGCATAATGTCACAGAAAATGTTGAATGTGCTTTACAGGCGATGAAAACAAAGTATGGTCGTTTTCACTTGTTTTTTTACATGCATAAGGTGTGCAAGGATTCAAGTAACATGCACTCAGAATGTGTGTATTTGTGCCAATAAGCATACGATCAGAATGCCTCTAATTCTACTACCCAACAAATCTGAACTGTACACTTTAGACTCAATATTTCTGGTTCTGCTCAATGTATTCTCCCATGTGTCTCCCTTAATTACAGTAGCATTACTAGGAGTCAAATAGGAGTCAAATCCCATTGCATATTGTACATAACTCAAATTCATTTATTTAATCTCTATTTCTATACTGAGTTTTTTTAAATATTTTGTTATATACTCAGACATTGAGATGAAATTGGTTTTACATACAAACACTCACAAATTCATCAGAAATAGACTGATCATATTTGTTAATTGGATCATGCCCAGAGACAGCAATTACAACAAGTCTACACCCAACATGATCAGGCAATCACTATCTAGGGGTGGCAAGGTGGCCTAGTTGGTTAGGGGTCTGGTTCAATCAACCCCCCCCCCCCCACACACACACACACACAAACTAGCAAGGTGTCACAGTCGGTATGATGAAGAAAGGGAGACCAAACAGGCAGTAGATGGTTTGCAGATTTAATAACGAATACAAAGGATGAACAACATTATGTAGAAGCTGATAAATGTCTGGCGGATTTGCACAATGATATATACTTAGAAATACTTATGTTTACAGACCCATAGGTAGACAGAGTGTATGCCTAACTCTACTGTCTTAACAACAGGAGTGTACGAGAATATGTCTTAACTGCTATGCTCTGTCGCGGAGAGACTACATATAAAGAGCGTACATCTGACTCAAGCCTACACACACATCATGCAATCTATAACATCCCAGGCGATAGGCAACCAACTGCAACACTGTATCAATGGACCACGCCAGCCCCTTGTTTTCCCCAGAGCATAGATAGCCACCATAAACAGACACCGGCTGACAGTACTCACTAATTAGATCAATTAAGCCTTTACCATTTCAATGATACAAGACTAGTGATCTGGGTGAAACGGGATGACGCAAAGCCTCACAATATATATTAATTCAAATGAGGCAAAAGTACATCCGTACAGGAATAATAAAAGGAAATAACATGTTTAAGACATGTAATTATACAGGAGTCCAAAATCAGTTCTACAGCCACCCCACTCTGGGACAGTGTGACACAAGGTGAAGCCTCTATCATTCAGTTTTTGAGCAAGACAGTTAACCCTAATTGCTCCCAGGTTATTTCTGTAAATAATCATTCATTCTTAATAAACTTACCATTAAACTTGATTCAAATCATTTAAATAATTGGGAAGGTTAATAAATTTATATTTTTAGCCAATGAGACTTGTATGATACTAAACCTAGAGTAGACACACCCACATTTTTTTATGTATATGCATATGGAAAAAGCATTTTTTTTAAAGTAACTCAAAGTAGTTTACTTTCTTACTTTCAATAAAGAGTAATGCAGAAACGCAACATAATTTCTTTCAATAAAGAGTAATGCAATAATGTAACATAGTTACATTTTGGAGAAGTAACTAAGTAAATTAATGTTCCCCAAAACTGGTTACAAGGTCAAACATTCAAGGGTATATCAACTTTTGATCAGGGCCATTTTGGCGATTTCTGTTATCAGTAGGGTTTACAAAGGCGCCAAACAACTGTGTGATAATTAATGGATTCATATGAGCCCTTTCCTTAAATAACAGTCATATTTTGCATGAACAGTCATATTGTCAAAAAAAATCCCAAATTTCACATTTTCTGCCAGGGTATGCAAACTTAGGAGCACAATCTTTTTTGAAATGAAATACACATTTCAGTTGTATACATACTGATATAGCTCTTGAGTATAAAGACTCAAGCGATGCGTAATTACGCGCACCTGTTTCATGCTGTCAGCTGTTACAGATTATGTTTCCTTCTTATGTATATAAGGTGTTAGGTTTGTGTTAGTCTTTTGTCAGGTATTGTCACGTTTTTATGTCGTTTTATGTTCCAGCATGTCGGGCATTAGGATTGCAGCTAGATTAGAAGTATGGCCTTGTTTTCTTTTTTCTTTTTATCTAAAGATACCTCAGGTTGTTTGTTGTATTCATTAGATGATGGACATATGTGAAAATACACTTACTTGCATTGTATCTGTCTCCTGCCTGCATTCTATGAAACACCACGTGACAGTATATCAATGCCTTCACCACAGTTTTGCTCTAGTGAGTCTACCTCTGCTGGAGTCAATTAAAATACAAAGGTTTCCTTGTATTTTGCATGTTCACTGATATATATTTTACGTTTTAATCATATAATAAAATCAGACCCTGATTTGAAGGGGCAGCCCGTACCCTCACTAATCTTCTAAACGGACATTCCTTCACTCTTTAAACTCCACTACAGCATCTATAACGTTTGTTTTTAAAGAGATTTCTTGACTTGAGGGACTGTTAAAAAAGGTTGTAATTTGACGGGAAATCCACTGTAAAAGTTTACAGTGTTTTACCTTAAATTTAAACATTAAATGATAAAACTTATTTAACCTGGCCATTAGGGTCGTGTTGAGGAACTTCCCATATGTTGTGAACTCAGCCCAACCCAGAAAAGTAATCTATTACACTAATTTGTGGCATCTCTGGTTATGACACCTTCTAGGCCCTGAGACATCAAGGCGTAATGCAGAGCAGACCTAATAATCATTTAGCAATTTGGAGTTTTAAGACCCCTCTAGGTATTCTGATGGATTGAGGGTTTGTTCAATGATTGGAACTGTTGCTACTTGGTTTATGCATGTTTAATGGTCATGAGAGGCATTGTCCTAGAAGGCTAACTGCCTAATTGAACACACCTGACTACAATTAATTCTACGGCTTTTAGGTGTCTACTGTTTTGTTTTTGTAACATTTTGTTTCTCTACTTTATCTGGAGCCCCACCACAGACAGAAGATTACGATTAGATAGAATTCCCAGCCTAGAGAGGGATACTGGATCCAAATGGAATAGGATGCTTCAAGCTAAAGGACATTATCTAAAGTCACGTTTGATACATTGACCAATGTTTTATATGTTTCAACACAACAGTAAATGACATACAATTGCTGCCCAGTCTCAGGGAATGGAATGAAGGACATACATAGAAGTCCTCTGTGAGGAGGTAGGATTTATTTTGTATGGTTTATCCTGTGCAGCTTACAACTCTGTTACCCTGTTCTCTTTTTCTAAGATGGTGTTATTTCACAGTGTTATCACTTCTGAACCAGCCCTCCCTTGTTGTTTGAGATTTATTTTCATAGAAAACTGACCTTTACTACTATTCCTTAGAGATTCAATTTTAATAAAGCATTTGACCACAGCTCAAGATGTGGATGTATTTCTTACAGTATATCTGTGGTATTAGGAAAAAAATACATATTTAATATGATTATTCTCTGGATCCAATTTCCAGATAATGTTCCAATTTCCTTGGTTTTCAGTAACTGAACTTGTGCATTGCAATGCCAGACCTAATGCCTACATTCAGGTGGTTCCTCTGAAGCATGTATGCCTCATAGAGAGAACTCCCATTAATCCAATGAGCTGAAGTGTTTTTGGTTTAAAGCTTAAACAGTCTGGCCTTGCAGTTTCTTTTTTCAGAAGATGCCATTGAGGTCCTGTAATAAATTATTAGAATTTGGTCACAAAGTAACCTTTATAATTTGTCAAAAATGTTCCTAGTGATCATGGTGAATATGCAGTTTTACTGGAATTAAAATACAATGAGTGAATGCAATATGTGGGCTGAAGAGTATTTCTATCGCTCTAATCTATTACTTTGTCATCTGCACAGAATGCAGAAAACTGAAACAATTAAAAAAGCATTTTAATACGTCACTGCTTTTTAATTATTATTTACTATTCATTATTTTTAAGTCTGATCATTGCATTCATATCGACCATAAGAATCCTTTTTTTTTTCTTGGACAGAAGTATTATGTTTAATTTGGCTGTTGCAATAGTCTTTGGTTTCTTCCTTAGTGTCGTTGGTGACATAGTACCACATTCAATTTTGATGTTGTTGCAGAGTGGTCTAACAGGTATGATGGGTTGTAGTTATGATCCTACTGTAAAGTTGAGAGGCTTCTAGCTGATGAGTGCTCTCTTTTGCCTCTTGAGCAACATCCATCTGTATGGGTTGCTGTGTCATCTGGATGTCTAAAGTGCGATATGGACTCTTTGGGCTAGTTCAAATTCCTCTTCCTGGAGCAATCATATTTCACGCCACCATTTTGTACCTTTAAATTCAGCCCTGCCAACTCTCACGCATTGGCCGTGAGACACAGGGTGTGAAACCAATCTAATGCGTGAGAGTTGGTAGCCCTGTAAATTACATCCTCTATTACTGCTGTCTTCCCTCCTAAATACATGACTTTGTCATTCCTTTGTTATACGTTTGTTGATTGCCTAGTGGTAAGAAGATTTGGAAGCCACATCTCTATGCATTTGTCTTTGTGAATTGCAATTGTTTTTTTTGTTTCAGAAACTTTGTGAGAGAACGGCATCCTATAGGGACTAGAGCTGGGAAACTCATCTCTTACCCTACAAGGGCCACAGCCTGCTGGTTTTCCGTTGAACCTCATCATTAATTGTACCCACCTGGTGTCACAGGTCTATTTCTTTCCAGGTATGATAATGCAATAAAAAACTGAGTGGAACTGGCTGTGAGGGCCAGATTTGAGGGGATTAGAGGATCCAGGGGGAATCCAGCCTAGACAGGTCCTTCTTCTAAAGCCAATTTGTACTGAATGTAACAGGTAGATTATTAATAGACTGAACTTTACTGTAGTTATTTCCCCTTTCCCATATGGAAAAGAATCATGCAAATAAAATAAAAATGTTATATGTTTTGCCTCATGACATTCACTTAGTACCTCATCTTGGACACTTTCCTACAAAAATATGGTATAACATGTATAAGTATATGTATTTTATGAGTCATCTTATATACATTTATATAAATGTAACAACAATCCTTGGTGCAGTACAGAGAGAAGACAAACGCAAATGTTTGAAGAATTAAAACAAATGTAGTTTTAATCTGTGAATTCACATACAGGAATCTATTAGCCTTGAGGGGCAAAACAGTAATTCAGAATATCACACTGGTGCACAGACATACAGATAGACAAAACTGGACAAACACAAACTCTAACACAGGGTTTGAATACATTGATAATTGTAATACTAGGTGCAGCTGTCATAGTAATTAAGGACTGTCATTGGATAATGGAAACGTGACTAGATCATATTACTGAAAGAGTACTGAAATACAGAGGGGAGAACACAAGAATATCCGGTTCCATAAGGAAACCCGTGACAGTAACCCCCTATTACGCCTGACCTCAGACGGCCAGCCCCCCCCTCTCTGGGTGTATCCTCGTACCTGGTCGCTGCAGATGTAAGTCCCTCAAGGATCTCTGCAGCAGCAACAGGTGGTTTTCTGGGGGTCCCAAAGAGGAGCCCCAACATTGGTCACAGGCTGCAATGTGGCCAGCACTGGTGGGTACTGAGTTGTGGCCAACATTGAACAGGAGTACGGGGCTCCACCCCCTCCCTGGGCACAGGGGTCTGACCCCCTGGAATATGAGGCCTCCTTAACTGGCCGAACGGCAGGCAGACCCTCTTCTATGGCTGTGGCGAGCTGGCTCTCTGCGTTGGCGTGGCGCTCCGGATCCAAGGCGTGGGTGCAGATAGCTGGAACTCTGGTATTATCACAATTCATGGTCCAGTGTAGAGAGGAGACAAACGTTAAAGGTTGAACAATTAAAACTAACTGTACCATACAGAAATCAAAAGTAGCCTCTAGGCACAAAACAGTCATTCTGAATTTCACACTGGTGCATGTACATACAAACAATACTGGACGACCTCTATCAAAAGAGTATAAATACATTGATAATTGGAATACTGGGGTCAGCTATCATGGATTTTATGGACTGTCATTGAATAATGGAAACATGTGACTAGTAATCATATGACTAAAAGAGTGGGAACTGAACCAAAACAATACACACGGGGTAGAAATCATATGAAATGAAACACAGAGTTGAGAACACAAGAATGTCCAGATCCATGAGGGAACCGTCACAATAAGAAAGGTTTCAACAGACTTTAATACAACTATTCATTTTTTGTTGTGTATTATTTGTCACAACATTTACTTCCTTTGTTACTGTATATTTATAGAATCATAGATAAAATACCATTTGGACAATATAATATTAACTTAAACTGTACAAACTTTTACATTTCAAGACATCCTGCTTGTGGCTGAAAAGTTAACTCATCACACTATGTTTCAAGGATCTGGGATGTAACCCTACATCTCTTTGTGCAAAGACGTTTGGTTCACAATTCAACTTCCCTAGCATTTTTTATTTAAGGGCAACTTGTGTCAAAACTGTCCCCCTGCCTCTTGCCCAGCCCACACCCAGTCCTGTGTGTAAATCCACTGCCGCAGCCAAGCAGTTGATAGAGTTTTGTTTGCTGGCATGACAGGAATGCATCCCACAAATGTGTTGTATCACACCAATTGGAAGCCAATGAGAAGCATCTTTCAAGTAATTACTGCTTGTCTGTCTGTAAAGGCATCAGGTAGATTACAAATGAAATACCAAAGGCAGACCCGACTGCAGTGGACCACATTAGTCACAAAGGTCCCTTAAAGACCTTACCCCAACCCTTATCACTTCCCTCTCTAAAGCCTTCTCCAAGTTCTATACTGTTGGAGCCAGCACAAGCTTGTAGTGTCTTTTTTACCATGAAATGGGTGTGACGAACTGACACAAACTGTGCAGAGTTGGGGTGATTTAAAAAAGTTAACTGTGCAATCGACTGGCTGGGGTCCTGGTGTGGTAAAAATAACTTTTTTAAACAGAGAACAAACAGTGTATACCACTTTGACTTTAAGAGGCACAAACAGCCCCTGATTCCTCACCTTGAGATGTAGGGCTCAGCTGTTGGTCCAGCTGAATTATTTGGTACATTTTTATGGACCATTGTTTTCGAAAAACCTTGTATTTTTTCCCACTCAGCTTTTCCTGCAATCTCTCAGTCAATTGTTGTATTGACCTCCATCACATCTGGATTAGGGCTGTGCTTGCTCTCTGCATGGGTAAAGCTCTAGCATAGTAGGGTTGTAGACAGGCTAATTTGCCATTTTTACAAGACTGTATCCAGAGTGCTATATCATGTTTGGTATCCTGGGAGTAGTATTTTTTTATTTGTGTCAGTGCTGGATCATGAATAAACTCACAGGTATCTGCAGTTGCTCAGCTCTATAGAGTAGTTACTTTAATGTTAAAACAATTACTTTGGCACTTTAAATCCAAATTATTCCCATTATATATTCCTAGGATATTCAAGTTGGATGTTGTTGATTTTTTACCCACAACCAGAATTTAAAATTATGGCAGTCAATAAAATATGTAGAGGAGAACAATGAAGCCATTTAAGTGAAAAACACATGATCCCTTATTAAAAATAACTTTAACACTTTAACTGATTGAATACTTCATTCTTTGTGAGATGAAAAATAAATTCATGTACGGTAAAGATGCATAAAAAACTGTAGATACTGGCCCACCCACTGACCCACCCAGATTAATCAGCAGGTTTGCTGGCCAGTAGTATTTAGCCTCATCAGACACATGGTGTGAGGATTAGCCTAAGCACAGGGTAAAATGTGTTTATCTTTTATTTGACCTTTATTTATACAGAATCAGACTGAGACCAAGTTCAAGTTTGAAGATCCAGATTCATTCGTTTGTCACTTGTACAGGAGATGCATATGTGGCATTGAAACTATGCTCAATTAGTTCTAAGGGGCCCAAAGTGTGCCAAGAAAATATCCCCCACACCATTACACTACCACCAACCTGAACCATTGATACCAGGCAGGATGGATCCATGCTTTCATGTTGTTCATGCCAAACTCTGACCCTTTATTTGAATTTTGCTGCAGAAACCATGATTCATTAGACAAGTCAACATTTTTACATTCTATTGTCCAAGTGCTGCTTGTAGTTGCAAAGTGTACCTCCGTTTCCTGTTCCTAACTGACAGGATTTTCATGCGGTGAAAAGTTTGTTGTTTTGTTCATTTAGAGATGCTCTTCCTTGGTTGTAACAAGTGGTATTTTAGTTCATATTCGTCCAGAGAACTGCCTCTCACTGGATATTTTCAGTTTTTCTGACCATGCTCTACAATTGAGATGGTTGTGAGGGAAAATCCTAGATAAGCACTTTCTGAAACACTCAAACCAGCCTTTCTGGCACCAAATACCATGCCACGTTCAAAGTCACATAAATCACCTTTCTTCCCCACTCTGATGCTTGGTTTGAACTTCATCAGATCAACTTGAATATGTCTACATACCTAAATGCATTGACTTGCTGCCACATAGATAGTTGCATTAACGAGCAGTTGAACGGGTGAATGTAATGAACTGGCCAGTTAGTGTATGTCATATAAATATATATATATATATATATATACCGTCTATATATAGCTATAGCTATATAAATAGATAGATATATAGATAGATGATGTTGAGTGTAACAGTCCATAGAGACTAGAAGAAGTCAAGTGGTTAGAGATAGCATGGCAATTGTGTAATTCACTGTGAAAGTGGAATTATCCATGATGTGTCCAGAAAAGTGTAATGTTCCTGATGGCTTGTACAACCATTTTTAGTCCATGCTATTTAACTCTGGTGGTCGAGGAGGAAAGTGTATTGAACTTTCATTTAAATCTCTAGTTCCTGTTGTTGTCATCAGACAAAAATCGCAAAAAATTGAAATCTGATATCTGTTCACTTGCTGTCCACACCGTTATCATATGCTCTTTTTGCGTGCCAAGGCGGATCCTTGTTAGACAAACACATGCACAACTGTTGGTTGTGAAGCACCAACAATATGTATGGAAGAAAATTTTGTTGCCCAGCATTTTTAGTTCCAGTTCATTTCATTTTTCACAAATCTATCATGAATTATTCTATTTCAGTTTACGAAAAAGTTTTTTCCCTGATAGTTTCAGTCTTAGTTTTATTTTTTGTTTACAATAATAACCTTGTTCCAAGGAAGGAAAAGCATTGAACCAGTAACATGGTCATGGGCAGCCAAGGCTAATTGATGCACGTGGGGAGCGAAGGCTGGCCTGTGTGGTCTGATCCAACAGACGAGCTACCGTAGCTCAAATTGCAAAAGTTCATGCTGCTTCTGAAAAAAAGTTCTCAGAGCACACAGTGAATCACAGTTTATTGCGTATGGGGCTGCTGTTTTAGCGGCACAAAGGGGGACTACACAATATTAGGCATAATGTTATGGCTGATCGGTGTATATACATTTGTGAATGGAGAATAATCCAGAGTTTTGTCTCCCCTGGTTACACTATTGAATTTTTATACCTGGCATAACCATGCATTTCTGGTTCTGCAGTAAAAAAAATTGATTGTGGCAACAGTTCAGATAATATTTGTGCACCCAAGGTGTCCAGATTATGACCAGAGTTCATGGTCCCTTTTGTTTTACTATAATATGTAGTTATTTATTTAAAGTTCCGGTGTATTTATTAAAAAATGTTTTATTAAATGTTTGCAAACTACCTCTGGGGGTTAAGATCTGATCACAATAAGAAAATAAAATGTCTGTTAATTTGCAACACATTTTAAATGTTGGCACAATCAAAATGGGGATGGAGGACAAATGTTGCATGCTAACACCAGTTATAATCTGGGATTTACTGCCCTCCAGGGAAGGCGGTAGAAATTATCCCCTTAAATCCCTAAAGTGGAGCAATTGGATATATACTACACCACATTCTTAGAGAAGTATAGTGTTTGAAAACCAATTTGCCGAACCTCACAGTGAGACATAATTAGGCATGAAGAATGTTCAGAGTGATGAAGAAATCACTCTGAACAATGTAACATAATTATAATTCTAAGAACTAATTAGGCACTCTTTTAATATGCGGCCGCAGTGACAGGTCTACTAACTTTGTTCCATCTTCCTGTGCCGTTTTGCTGGTAGTCTATGTCCATTATGAAGTCACGTAGTTCTGAAGAAAGTTAGAGGTGCAAATATTGTTAAAAAGCTGTGCGGGTGATTAATGTTGACTAGCCACTGGGGAACCTCAACACTGCCAGGACAGCATACGCAGAATTCAGGGAAATCTCTAAAGGAATGCAATGCTAATGGCTATGCTTTCAACATAGCAGTATATTTTGTATGCTGAAAGGACAGCATAGTGAGGCATAGTAGTGAGGAAATTATTTTCCAGCCAAGGTTTTGCTATGGCATCCGAATAGAAAATATAAAACACTTTGACAACAGATTGTTACTTCCCATTGTTGAGCTAGTTAAAACACTCCAGCGTTCATGTCAGTTTACTTTCCTTTAAACAGATATTTTAAATTTTTCGATGCAATGTCTCATTCAGATTTTGAAGAGCGTCTGTCGGAGGTAAGCCGCTACAAGCACCCAATGTAGTACATGCTAAAGCCACCTATAGTTGATTTTATGCATGATTAAGCCTACTTAAACACAACGTCAAAACGTGGGTGTTTAGAGTCAGTGCCTTGAAAACCAATCTCCACCCTTGCATACTTATGTATGCATGTGTACTTCGGATTGGGCATTAGGCCTTATCACAGTTGAGCTGTGGTTTATCATACAGTGGAATCACATTGTGAAAAGCTACTCTGCATTTTTATTCATTGCAGATCACACCTTATTCTCAGGTCTTGTAAGCCAAGATGGATTTAAAAAATATAACAAAATGTGTCCCGAATTCTTAACTAGAGACAATTACCAACCACTGCTGCCAGTAGTTTTCATTATTTAAATTTTACTACAGGCAATTGGTAATTAATTCAGTTGAATTACTATTCATTTAGCCTTTAAATTACATTAAATGTTTTCCTTTAAAGAAGGTAGAAACAGTAAGCCATAGGACCTCAGTGATGTGATTCTGTATAAAAACATACACTATTTTCCTTCTGTTATCAATTTGTTTTCATGTCACGCAACATTCAGAAACACAGCAACAAGACATTCTCTTACCTCTCTTTTTACGATTCTTAGATACGATGATTCTTTCAAACGATGTGATGTCCAAGACAAGGGGCACATAATTTGAGGCCCGATAGTATAGACTGTCCTTGGAAATTTTCTCTCCCATCTGAAAACTCTATTTTTCCTCGGTAGCATAATTGAGGAAGCTGTGGAAAAGCTTGCTGTGTCCATAGCAACAAAACCAACAGGTCATCCATTCTAAAACAAGAATAGATGTGTTTTTCTACTTGCTTGTGAAATGGATTCAGTATACTAGCTGGAACTATGAGGAACAGAGGAACTATGACACATTAGAAATCAATGGATTTTGTTATAGTGTCTTCACAATAAAATCAATGAAAATAAAATATATATATAATTCTGGATCATTTGTTATAACTAGGGATATGTGATTTCAGCAACAAAAATGTTTAAATAACCAAAATGGTAGCACACTCAATAAAAATGAATTACTACATTTTGTATTACAACCCCAATTTCAAAAAAGTTGGGACTGGGGCAATTTAGGATTGAAAGTGAGGGGACAATTGGAGCCTCAAAAAACAAACAGCTCTTCAAAAGCAAGGACACTGTAGGTTGAGGCTCGCCAACAGATGTGTCAGCAATAATCCAACACTTTGAGAACAACATTCCCCAAAGAGAAATCGGTAGGAATTTGGGCATTTCACGCTCTACAGTGCACAATTTATTTAAAAGAGTAAAGAAATCCAGGCAAATCTTGATGCGTAAAGGGCAAGGATGAAAAAAAACACTTCTGAATATGTGTGATTTCAGAACCCTTAGACGTCACTGTCTTGAATCTGTAATGCATATGCTGACATGGCCTGGGGAATACATTCGTAAACATTTGACAATCAACACCATTCATTGCTACATTTACATAGGAAAGTTAAAGGGACACTCCAGCCATCAAACACCTCAAAATCGTTTTCCAGGTCATTTTTTCCAACATCATATAAAAAACACCTTTTCAATTGATTCTTCACTTCCTAAACTAGCCTCTGTAAGTCTTTGAGAATGAAACTACAGGGGAGGAGATCAGTTGACTTCTGTATCTGTTCTCGTCATGCTCCTGAATCAAGTTGACTGAATACAAAAACGGTGCACTTTAAGCGGGAATATTGCGCAGTTCAATCTTCCGTAAATAGCTACACAGCTTATATGAAGAGTAAGATCTTTGCTATTTTTGCACTAATGGCGAGTGCAAGTGTGGAAATACCTGAAGAGCTGGACAATTTCAACTTTGATCAAGTGTTATTGATTGGTAATAAACAACCATACATTTGAGCTGAACTACAGTGAGGAAGAAATATGGGAAGGGCTCCTGCCCAACTTTATCGGTTGAATCAATATAGCCGCTGTTTTGCAGTGGTGTAAAGTCACAAAGTATTAATACTTTGTTACTGTATTTAAGTATTTTTTTCATTGTATCTGTACTTTAATTGAGTATGTATCTGTCTGCCAACTTTGGACTTTTACACCACTACAATTCATTACAAAAATGGATACATTTAATTCCTTACATTTACCCCAAACACATTTGTTACTCGCTACAAAATTATGAAAATTACTCCTATTTGAGGCAAAGCACAAATAAATATTAAAACTAAATCTCTGTGAATTCGTTATCCAAATGGTTTAGCCAGTCATTTCATTTTGAGCCAATGTGAAACCCCCCACCTGTCACGTTCCACTGTATGGTGAAGTGAGAGACAGGCGCGAAGGTTCCAATAATCCAAAATACTTTATTAACGAAATGAAATACTGCCACGAGGGGCGAAACGGAATCAAAATACAGCATCACAGGAACACGTAACAGTAGACATTGACGAACAAGGACAAGGCGGAAACACAAGGGCTAAATACACATGAATTAGAGACAACAGGTAACACCGGTGCTGAACCAACACGTACACTGTCCCACACTGATGACGTCATACCACCCGAGCCTGTGAGACACAGAAGGGACACCAGGGGGAACCACAGACCACAATACATTAGGGAGCAACTCTAAGGAATATAACTAAACCACAGACGTAAGACAGAACACAGGAGACATAACTGAAAACCAAAGGGAACATAGACAGCCTAACAGGGCTGGACGTGACAGAATCCCCCCTCAAAAGCCCACCACACCGAGGTGGGCTACAGCGAACCCCGGGCCGGAGGGAACAAAGCGCCGAGGGTCAGGCGGGACAGCGGGTGGCCCGGGGTCAGGAGGTACAGAGAGGGGTCTGGGGTCAGGAGGGACAGAGAGGGGCCCTGGGTCAGGAGGGACAGAGAGGGGCCCTGAGTCTGGAGGGACAGCGAGGGGCCCTGGGTCTGGAGGGACAGCGAGGGGCCCTGGGTCTGGAGGGACAGAGAGTGGCCCTGGGTCTGGAGGGACAGAGAGGGGCCCTGGGTCTGGAGGGACAGAGAGGGGCCCTGGGTCTGGAGGGACAGAGAGGGGCCCTGGGTCTGGAGGGACTGAGAGGGGTCCTGGGTCAGGGGCGGACACTGCACTGGGACAGCCCTGTGGAATCAATAGTTTTGTGTCATCTGGACTATTGTTCCATCATTTGGGCTTCAACTACAGAGAATAATTTAAACAGATTACAGATTGCACAAAATAAAGCATGCCGGCTTGTTCTAAACTGTTCTTTTGGAACAAGTATCAGGGAGATGCACAATCAGTTAGCATGGCTTCATGTAAGAAGCAGAATTAATTACTCTCTTATTAAATTCTTAAAAAATATAATTATTACAAAAACACCTGAAATTATTTATAAAAGATTGACCTTTTTCAGTGATGTTCATACCTATTCCACTCGTCAATCAACTGACAGGCGTTTCTTGCTTCCTGCCTGTCGAACAAATCAACTTCAAAGATCATCGTGTTATAGAGCAATGGTGGCATGGAATTTGCTCTCGTTATTTTTGGTCCCAGAGAGTCACAATGTACGTTTTTCCAAAAGATTGAGACTGTATTTATTTACTTTAGAGTAACTGTAATTATATAATTAATAATGACTGCATAATGAGCTATGGCAATCGAATAGCATTCTCATATTTTATATTATACCCAGAGAATGGTAATATTTTGTACATAGAAGAGCTTACATTGTGATATTGTTAGGTTGTTATGTTAAGTATGTGTGCATGTGCGTGTGTGTGTGTGAGAGTTAGACTACTTAGATGATGTTGTGTGCACTTCTGTATTTGTCTTTATTGTTTTACAGCTTTGATGTGAATATTTTGTTAAAAATTGTTATGACCCCAGGAAGAATAGTTGCTGCTTAATGGAGTAGCTAATGGGGATCTAAATAATAAATAATAATAAACAGGGGCTGGCACTGGGACAGTGGCAGGGAATGGCACTGGGACAGTGACAGGGGATGGCACTGGGACAGTGACAGGGAATGGCACAGGGGCTGGCACCCGCACGGGGACAGGCAGGTCGGGCAGCACGGGGAAAGGCAGTGTGGGCAGCCCGGGGAAAGGCAGTTCAGGCAGCCCGGGGAAAGGCAGCTCAGGCAGCCCGGGGAAAGGCAGCTCAGGCAGCCCGGGGAAAGGCAGGTCTTGAGGCCAGGGGTCAGGCAGTTCAGGTGGCCAGGGCGGCAGGGTGTCTTGGAGCCCTGGCGGCAGGGTGTCTGGGAGGTCTGACGACGAGGGTCCGGACATCAGCGATGAGGGTCCGGACGGGGGTCCGGACGTCAGCGACGGGGGTCCGGACGGGGGTCCAGACGTCAGTGACGGGGGTCCGCAGATCAGTGGCGACGGGTGTCCGCAGATCTGCAACGTCGGTGGCGGCTGAGACGGGGGTCCGGACGTCAGCGGCGGCTGAGACGGGGGTCCGGACGTCAGCAGCGGCAGAGACGGGGGTCCGGACGTCAGCGGCGGCCGATGGCATACCGCTGCCGGAGGGTCTGGCGGCGGGCAGACTGCTGCCGGAGGCTCTGGCAGTGGACAGACTGCTGCCGGAGGCTCTGGCGGTGGGCAGACTGCTGCCGGAGGCTCTGGCGGTGGGCAGACTGCTGCCGGAGGCTCTGGCGGTGGGCAGACTGCTGCCGGAGGCTCTGGCGGCGGGCAGACTGCTGCCGGAGGCTCTTGCGGCAGGCAGACTGCTGCCGGAGGCTCTGGCGGCGGACAGACTGCTGCCGGAGGCTCTGGCGGTGGGCAGTCTGCAGGAGGTGGCTGTCGCCACCCCACATAGTCCCCCCCGAAAAGTTTCTTGGGGTGACAGTCCTCCATCGGGAGTGGGGAACCACTGATGAGGGCTGGCATCTCCTCCTCATCCTCTAACCACCCATGAACGGGGTTAACGGCTAACAGGTGAAAGGGGGGCCTAGGAGCGACAGCTAGGGACCTAGGGGCAATAACAGAAGCCCTGGGGGCAATTGCTGGGGCAGTAACTGGGGCAGTAACTGGGGCAGTAACTGGGGCAGTAACTGGGGCAGTAACTGGGGGAGAAACAGGTGCCCTAACTGGGGCAGAAACAGGTAGCCTAGGGGGACTAGTACTCCGACGGGGGGCCCTATCCAGTGGACCACTGCCCTGAACCTGAGTGCTAGGGGGGCTAATCGACCAAGCCTGTACGCTATGGGAACTAGCATGGCTAATACAACTAGCCTGGGAGCAAGCGGGGCTACTACAGCTAACCTGGAACAAGGGGGAGCTACGTAAACCAGCCTGAGACCTAGCCTGGAAGGAGGGAGAGCTAGTGGGTTTAGGGAAGCTATCGGGGAAGTAGGAAACCCTACCGGAGGGAATAGAGGCCATCCGGGGCTGTGGTAGAGGCAGTTGGGGTGGTGTCCGCCGAAAGGCTCTTCCGCTCCACTCGGGGGGTATTTCCCACTCCTCCTCGCTGTCCCAAGCCTCCTGGTCCTCTTCCTCCTCCCACAATGGAAACTCCTCTTCGCCCTCTGAACCATGTTCCTGGGAAACTGAACTCACAAGTTCCTCCCAGGAGAAGGTGGGAAAACGGGCTCCGGAGGCAGAAGCCATAAGCCGATCCATGTACGCCCGTAGCTCCACGGCTCTTGCCTCAATCTCCTCCTCTTGACGGAGAGCAATGCCGTTTTTCCTTCGCTGTCTCTTCATTAGGTTTGTCAATCTGTCACGTTCCACTGTATGGTGAAGTGAGAGACAGGCGCGAAGGTTCCAATAATCCAAAAGACTTTATTAACGAAATGAAATACTGCCACGAGGGGCGAAACGGAATCAAAATACAGCATCACAGGAACACGTAACAGTAGACATTGACGAACAAGGACAAGGCGGAAACACAAGGGCTAAATACACATATGAATTAGAGACAACAGGTAACACCGGTGCTGAACCAACACGTACACTGTCCCACACTGATGACGTCATACCACCCGAGCCTGTGAGACACAGAAGGGACACCAGGTGGAACCACAGACCACAATACATTAGGGAGCAACTCTAAGGAACATAACTAAACCACTGTATATCTAAATACTGAAAACACTGAGGACGTAAGACAGAACACAGGAGACATAACTGAAAACCAAAGGGAACATAGACAGCCTAACAGGGCTGGACGTGACACCACCCACTGAGAGCAGTGGTGTCGTCGCGAGTATACGGAAGTATACGCATTATTATATACTAAATTATTTCATTAGTCATAGCGATTTGTGTACTTGTTTTCACCAAAGGACAACTCCAGCGCAAAATGAACCTGGGGTTAATAACACATTGATACTGAGTCGATTATTCACTGGGAAATGTTTTCATGCTAATCGAATGTGCACAGTTTTTGTGCAAACTGATAATTACCTTATAACACTAGTTGTGAGGGCTCTTTTGAAGTATAAATAAATCGCTATTATAGACCACTAACAAGGCTCAAAATAGCACCACACTTTCACTGTAGCATAATGAGGGTCCCTACATGCTAACCGAAGCATTGAGAACTTTGTAAGTGTACAGACAGTTTATTAGAAATATAATTTAAAATACATTACCATTCGTTTCTACATGTAGCTGCCATCTTCGGAAAACAGACTTGATCAGTCAAACCACAAACCCTGTGCTACTTGTATGGCGTTATATCAACGCCAAATGTCGCGCGCGCAGTACATCTCGCGCAAGCAACATATATTATGTTTGAGAGCTGCACATGGCTACATACATTTTTTGTATCATATCATATATATGTTTATTGTTTCTGAAACTAAAGTCTAATGTCAGTTGAACAAAGTACCACAGATATATCATGAGATTCAAAATCTGTCCTATAAGTATATAAAAAATAACATGAGGCACTGATGACTGAAATTAACCAAATGGTATACAATAGCTGGAAAGATTTGTGGACTGAGATTGAGTTGAATTTCTTAAGTTTGACATTTATAGAAAGTACAATGACAGGAAAGGTCCAGTGACCTGTGTAAAATTAACAACATCTTTAGAACTCAGTAACAGCAAGGTGTATCTGAGGGTAAAGTGTTCCACATTACCTAGGAAGGTAATTAGTTAACATTTACATGTTCACCCTTTTACACTATAAACAAATGTATATCCCAGGCAAATCTTGGGACAGCTTTGTAAATGTAGACACAAATAATTTTCTAGAATTTTTTTTTGAAGTGGCCCTGAACCAGCATTTCCTTGGTCTGTAATAAATGTGCTGTCTAATGTAAGACTAATGTCCATCACCAGGCAACCAGAACTTTGAATCAAAGCCAGACTAGAAGATAAATGTGCTAGCATACAAAATAAAGAACATACTACTAGAATATAAAAAAAGAAGGTACAAGCAAACTAGAAGATGTGCATGGCATTCAGATAAGGGTGAGAGAGAGAGCTAAATGAGAGAGCTAAAAGTTCTCAAGCTTACTTGAGAGTTTCACATTGATCAAAATATCTGATTTGTGCCATCTTTCAGTGACAGGTTGTCATGACCCTAAAATCCCTGCCTGAAATCTGGTCACTGCATCTCCAAATTGTTCTTGTCGTAAGCCACTTTACCTGTAGATCAGATTTGACATAATGAAAATGTTAAAGATTTGATTCTTAGCATTTAGCATTCATACAGACAAATGTTTTTTATTGTAAAAAGGCAGTCACAAAGTCACGTTTAGTTTGCAGGAGAACAACATGATATTTTTGATGGGTGGTGTGGGGCTGATGAGGTCAACTACTAATACTGCTGAGCAGTTACAAAGTTGCAGACACAAAGGGTTGCTTCCTTCTCTAATGACTACAAAATCTCACTCTTATAAAAGTTCCAAACCTTCCTGATGATTTCATGTTAACACATACATTTGTCGCACAAATCCTTACACAAGAAATGCACAAAGTTTCTGTCTTTTCTCCGATAATGCCGAAAGACAAAGATTAACAGAGTACTAGTTCGTTGTTTGCAACGGCATAGGAGCAGGGGGGGATGGGAGACATGCCCCCCCAATATTAGAGGCAGGCAATGTGGTCCCCCCCCATAATAAGAACAATTTGTGAAAAATATATGGTGTCCCCCAATATCAAACTCACAAATAATGCCCTAGGCTGGTTGTCATATTTGACATGAGAAACGACAAAGGGTCTCTGAATGTCCTAGGTTGAAATAGAAAAATAAGACGAGGAAAAACTATTCCTTTTTTCAGCCTGTCACTTTAAGTCTCTGGTTGGATTGGTTTATATCCTAACCAAGAGCTTGGAACAGATGTGTTGGAAACCTTTTGTTGGTTTATGTCTTCAAAATGGTTTAAGCCCCTTTTTAAAGTTTTGTCATATAATCAGGATTCAGGAGGTATGGATCATCGAACAAAATGTTTACAGTATCTCTAGTAAATATATAGCAAAATGAAAATCCAAAATATTTCAACCAAATAAAAATATAAATGAAACCAAATTCAAAGACTTTACTATTGAAGCCCTGAATGGTAAGGTGATTTCTTTTTTTACTGGCGAACATCTAAGTTTATCACGTTATAATGGTATATAAAAATGGCTTCATTTATTGATATGCAAAGCCTACTATGCAGCTGTTATGATTGATGGATGTGTATGGCCATGTTCTTTACAGTGTGTGGGTCAGTGAAATGGGTCAACATGATTTGTATTACTTTTGTTATATGTTCTACTGCCTATAAACTGTAAAGAACCTGGCCAAACACATCCAACACTCATGGAAAACACATAGGAATCTTTGCATATCAATGACTGCAAGCATAATTGTTTCTCGTTATAATGAGATAAGGAGTTCATTATAGCGAGATAAACTTAGATATTTGGCTTACAGTTCAGGGATTCCATAATTTCCTGTGTTACAATTATTTCAGTATGTTTAAATGAATTAGGGCCTAATCAATGCACATAGAAATAGAATAAATATAGAACAGCCATTCCAATTCTAATCAATGTAGCAGAATAGTAAGAGCGGCAGCCATTTTTATGTGTACCATTCCATTGCAGAGTTCTAGCGGCCTATTTTCGCATTAACTCACTAGTGGCCTGCCTTGTTGGTGAAGAGGAAGTGGAGAGTGCTGGATTTAATTGCTTCATAATTCTATTGGTAAGTCATCAAAATATATTAAATAAATGCTAATATGTACAATACTCTCTAACTGAAACTCACAAATTATTGAGTGTGAAACTGACACATGTTGTCATTGTGACAACTAACAACAATTGCCATTTTGTTGTGTAATAATCGAATGACCACACCAAACAGTTCAATGGCCTTTCTATTCATTCTATTTCTATGTCTATGCATGTCATGATGTGGAATAAAGGACGTGCATCTGTTAGACAGAGATATAGAAAACAACTAGAGGCACTTGTGATGGAAAGCATGCCTATGATTTTCTCTGAAAATTATTCTGTTTTGGAACTCAAATAGTATTCTGCTCTCAGTGGACCGGTCTCAGACAAACTTGTAGGTGATTACTTCAGATGTGCAGGCTGGTGTGATTACACATGGTTTGCATGTGTGAATATGGTTGGTTTTACAACATGACAATTATCTTAGCTGCAATAGTACTTCAGTTGAAGATATCTTGTCAGATTTATTTTTGCTAACACTGGCTATAGATTCAATTTAGCTTAGCAAACAAAATCTTGCCCTTTCCAATCAACACAGGAAGTAAGACCTTTGTAGGCATGCCTTCAGTAGAAAATTGGTACAAAAGAAATCCATTGTGCTGGGTGGGCAAAAAAACAGAGAAAAGACAGTGTATATCAAATATTCTTTAAAAAACATTGTATGCATCGTTGTATATTCCTGCTGACATGCAGGAATATTTCAGATGATTTTTTAACCTTTGTAAATAAACAGTTTTTAATGAAAATAAATCCTTAATTTAGACGAGATCACATAACTATTTTGATTGCACAAAGTGCATCAATATATTGAAGCCGCAAATATTAATATTATTATTTCACTTAAATTTGGAACTCGTTCTGGAAGGCCATATTGCAAGCTTCTTTTCATTTAGTTGAACCTTACATGCCCAAATATAGTGCAAAATAATGTTTGAATGGAATTGATAGTTTATTTCGTTTAATTGCCATTTTTAAGTGATTAATTCCTCTATTCGATTGAATGGCCAACGGGTTTAACACCTCTGCTGGCTTCCAGGCGAACTGCATCAAGAAGATTGAACAAAACAGTGGCACAAAGACGAACAATAGTCAGATATATGTGACCCGACACAGACATCTAGGCAGAGCCGGCCCTAGACCTTTGGGGGCCCTATGCAAAATTTGGTTGGAGGCCCCTTTGACCATTTTAAGTATGTCGAAGTCACTATACATCGGAGTCACTGAACAACATTCAGGGCCGGCCCGCCCATTAGGCAAGATTAGGCAGCCGCCTAGGGCGGCACGAATTTGAGGCGGCATTTTCTCAATTGGCTATTGCCTTCCGGCGCGCCTCTCTGATTTGCGTAGCTGCAGCCCTTCCCGCCCTTAGGACACCATTGCGAACACCTGCTAATAGCAACTCAAGCATCCCGCATACACTGTAAAAAAACAGAAGTTAACTCAACTAAAAAAAATAAGGCAACTTACTTCACAGTTTTTTTGAGTAAACTCAACTTTTAGACTAAGAAGTTCCGTAAACTTAAGCTGGTGAGTAAAACCTTAAGTCCTCTCAACTTCTCTAGCTTTGTTGATTGAATGTATATTTTTTGTTCTACACACTTGCATATTTAGATTGGATAAACTAGAGTTTAGATGTAAATCGAATTTAAAGGGTACTTAAAAATGTTTGTTGAGAGAACTTATGTTGAAGTAACTTTTAAAGACAGTATAGTTTACTTGTGCTTTTCAGTTGAAGCTGCTTTAGAAA
>JACXGM010005137.1:0-35885 GCA_016801145.1 Umbra pygmaea
CAGTATTTGCAGTGGTGAATACAGTATGTGCAGTGGTGAGTATAGTATATACAGTGGTGACTACAGTATATACATTCGTGAGTACAGTATTTGCAGTGGTGAGTACAGCATTTGCAGTGCTGAGTACATTATATACATTGGTGAGTACAGTATTTGCAGTGGTGAATCCAGTATTTACAGTGGTGACTATAGTATTTGCAGTGGTGAATACAGTATGTGCAGTGGTGAGTATATAGTATATACAGTGGTGACTACAGTATATACATTGGTGAGTACAGTATTTGCAGTGTTGAGAACAGTATTTGCAATGGTAAGTACAGTATTTGTAGTAGTGAGTACATTATATACAGTGGTGAGTGCAGTATTTGCAGTGATGAGTTACAGTATTTGCAGTACTGTATTTACAGTATTTGCAGTACTGTAGCAGGGACAGAGCAGAGACCAGACAGGGGACCGAGTTTCAATCCACCTTGTCAGGTTTTTAATAGGGTAATTAAACAGAAAGCAATCCCTGTTGCAGCACTCAATAAACAATAATAAAGGTCTTGGAGCTCCACAGGACTGTTGGTACCCGTCACTCTTGACATCGGAAGATTTATCACTTCAGTGGGACAGTATCCTCTCCCTTGTAGTCCTCAGCCATGTCTGTGCCCAGGGAACCAAGGAAGAAAAATACAGCATGCAATCAAGACGGTTTGCTTGATATGCCCACCTGCCAGTGTTGTCAGTGTGGCTCTTATAGGGCTCCTTATCAATCATCAGTGGTGACAGCTGGGTTGATGAGCACCTTTGTCACCAAACCCTTTCCATATGTTTTAGAGATCGGCTGTACTGTGGCTGGTTTGTTCCTCTAGGTCCTTCTGTAGGCAATTCAGGTGCACCTCTCAGGTCCCAGCATGAATGACCACATCATCGAGGTAGGCGGCCGGGGCCTTGTGCAGCCTGAATGGCAGGACTCTGTATTGCCAGGGGGTGCTGGGAGTGCTGAAGGCTGCCTTGGCAAAAGGAGAGGGAGCCAACGGCACCTGCCAGTACCCTATTATCAAGTCTAGAGTCCAGATGTAATGTGCCCTGTCTATACGCTCTACAAGGTTGTCCACCTTGAGCATCAAAATGGGACACCTCGTTTAGCTTCCGGAAGTTGTTACAGAAGCGCAGGGCCCATCAGGCTTGTGCACTATGACCAGCAGATTAGACCAGGGGCTGTATGAATCCTCTATGATATCCAAGCGATGCATGCCATTCTACCTCTTTCTCAATGGCCTCTCATTGAGCCTCTGGAATTTCATATGGCCACTGCCAGACTATGACATCTGGAACTGTATGTATGTGGTGTTGCATCACGTGGGTTCTACCAAGTTGGGTGGAGAATACCTGGGGAAAATAGCCCACCAATTATTTTAGGTCCTGCCATTGGTGGGGGTCCAGTTCGGAATCCATGGCACTTCCTCCTGGTGAGATAGGGCAGATACGGTCACGGGACCTTCTAGCCACATTGTCAGAAGATTCACGTGGTAAACCTTCTTATTCCGCCTCTTTCCTCATAATTCACTGGTCATTTTCTCTCTTTCATGGTGTAGGGTCCTTGCCCGGTGGCCAATCATTTAAAAGCCATAGTAGGAACTAGCACTAACACCTTATCCCCTGGTTAGAACTCCCGTAGGTGGGCAGGGCGGTTATATGCAAGCAAGGACAGACACAAGATGTAATGTTTAAACAAAGGGCTTTATTTTTACCCATGGTAAAACAGTTGGGAGAAGGGGCTGGACGAAAACAAAGCAAAGAAAGTAAAAGGATAATGTCCCCAACCCTAATCGTTTTATCTCCCTAACACAAAACACAAACTAATCTGGCACACAAACAAGGCGCCTTAACAAAAAAATACAAGGGGGGGTCTGCCCAGATCTTATCTAGTGTATTTAAACAAGGAAGTTACCTTACGGGTGATGATGTAAGCCCATGGGTGTCTTGCCTAAACACTCCCAAAGTGTCCCCCTTTCCCTTGGGAAGAAAACAAAAAACAAAGGGTTAATGATAAATAATAGTGCTGTCAAACGATTAAAATATTTAATCGCAATGAATCGCATGAATGTAATAGTTAACTCGCAATTAATCGCACATTTTTATCTGTTCTAAATGTCCCCTGATTTCTTTTTGTCCCATTATTTTTTTCTAATTTTAATGCTCTTATCTACGTGGAAAAGTGGATCGGCTTGTTTTGTGCAAATGTTTTTTATTGAAAACAACATTGGCATATACTGTCTAAAGTCATACATTGTTGCCTGGCTCTGACGAGGGGGTGGAGAATTCGTATCAGCTGTGTGCTTTGCCATCAAGTGATATTTCAGACTGGATGTGCTGCAATGATAGCTCAGTTCACAACGACCAAACACACTGATCACATTGGTCTTGTCAATGGAACCATTTGGCAACTTTTTAAAATATACTTTCCATTCAGAATTTTATTGGCATCCATTTCGGTGTCTCTCGCTCGCCATCCACTCAAAACGTAACGTAGCATACTATTCTTTGGCCAGCTCGCAAGCCCAAACAATTGTGTGCGGCGAGCCTGTTGTTTTGTTTCCTGTCTAGCTAGATCTGGTGTAGTGTTGTAGTTTTTCTAACGTTACTAGTTGTTGCAACAGCGTGTGAAAAAAACGACAAAGTTTGGAAGGCCAAAAAGAGTGTTAATTTCGCAATAAAAAAAGTGACGCCGTTAAAATGGGTTTGCGTTAACGCCGTTAATAACGCGTTTAACTGACAGAACTTATAAATAATAATGGTTAACAATAATAATAATAAAATCAATAATATGATGAGCACAATACTGATGAACACAATCACACAAGCACAATGATCACATTAAATAGGCCACACAAACTAAACAACAAAGCTCTTACACAAAAACAACTACCCAAAGCACTCTAACAAAAAGCAACCTAACACGCAGTTAGAGAGAGAGGGCTAAACAAACACAGAATGGCACATTTATACTGTAGAATAGATGATTGGATTGGTTGATGGAAAGGGAATCAGCTTGGCACGATAACGGGAGGGAGGAGTCATTGATAAGTGGTCATTGAGTTGCAATGGTGAGTACAGTATATACAGTGGTGACTACAGTTCTTGCAGTGGTGACAGCAGTGGTGAGAACAGTATTTGTGGTGGTGAGTATAGTATTTGCAGTGGTGTGTACAGTATATGCTGTGATGAGTACATTATATACAGTGCTGAGTACAGTATTTGCAGTGGTGAGTACAGTATTTGCAGTGGTGAGAACAGTATTTGTGGTGGTGAGTATAGTATTTGCAGTGGTGTGAACAGTATATGCTGTGGTGAGTACATTATATACAGTGCTGAGTACAGTATTTGCAGTGGTGAGAACAGTATTTGTGGTGGTGAGTATAGTATTTGCAGTGGTGTGTACAGTATATGCTGTGGTGAGTACATTATATACAGTGCTGAGTACAGTATTTGCAGTGGTGAGTACAGTATTTGCAGTGGTGAGTACATTATATACAGTGGTGAGTACAGTATTTGCAGTGGTGAGTACATTATATACAGTGGTGAGTGCATTCATCAGTGCCACCTGTGTAAAACAGAACACACACACAGGACAGAACACACACAAAACACCAACAGACTGGAGGATGTAAGATGCCATGTGTACAGTGGCTTGACCAGGGGTAGAACTCATTCCATGGGGTCACGCATGTCTTGCACATGCTCAATGACAGTAAGGGTTGTTGTCTCCTTATGCCGAGTATGCACTAAAAGATTTTAGAGCCGATTTAGCTAACCCAGACACATTTTTGAGGTCTGCTACAAAACTCACAGATCGGAGCGAAATCCCAGCTCGCTCCTGTCACCGACGCTCGTTAAGTGTGAGCAGTTCCAAGATGCATCTTTGCTAGTCTTTGACTTGTCGCAGATGCCCAGAATTTACCTGGCATGTTTGATATTTTTATTAAGAAATTGTGTAGTGTGAGCGATGCAGCTAAAACAGGTGAGAGGTCCTACCATACCCAGCAGGAATTCGAAATCGTCAGCTGTCATTCGCAGCAGCTCTCTAAATCCAGTCCTATCATACACCTGTTTGTATGAGAATGGGAGGTAATAATTATTAATAATAAAAATGATAAAAAATAGATAGGGCAGTGGAAATGATCTTTTATTAATATTTGAGTAAACCTACAATGATGTTTTGGCTATACCAAACATTATTAAAAAGATGAAAAACACATAAAATAAAAGATTTAAAACATTTTTTATTTTGTTATAAAGCATAGTTTTCCTTGTATTACAGTGTAGTTTTACAACAATGGTATATACAAACATTAACACTACTACTACTACTACTACTATAAAAAACTTCTAGAATTTCTAGTCAATGTGTATTTCCAAAAAACCCTGTTGGGTTCCACCCTGTTAGGCATAAAGTACATAACCGGGTGGAACTTAATAGCTAAGTTAGCTGTAGCTTTTTGAGTTAGCAACATTTAGCTAGCACACACTCTAAAGATGAACAGGTATTAAAAAAACTATTTAAAAATGTTTCTGTAATATACACAAACAGGGTGGAAATGTAAGGGTGCCTCAAGCAGGTGTGTGAAATGAAATTGAGAAAAATAAAGGAGAGAGTGACTGTTGGAGTTTACCTCAGTTTTCCAGTTGAATTCCCTCCAAAACAAATGTTCACACTCCCTGCAAATGGCTGTATGGATTTGTAGTTTTTTTTGGGAGGCAAGAAAATACAGACTAACAGGGTGGAAAAGGACTCTGGGGACATATAATATATTATATAACTACAAAAACAAATGTATTTTCACCAGATTTACTTCCTTGAATAAAGGAAGTGTGCCCTAGTATATCAAATTAATAAAGAATACGTTTTTATAATTTTATGGATTATATTTATTGAGGAAGTTGATTACATTGCATTGGGGACATGCTGAATACCACAAAAAAGGTGCTTTAAAAAGACAAAATAGATATAAGTAATTTATGTATGTTAAAGCAATAGAAAACACCTTAACACATAATAAAATGTATTTGTTATAAATATTTGTCTAATTTTAG
This sequence comes from Umbra pygmaea, assembly GCA_016801145.1. Taxonomy (NCBI): domain Eukaryota; kingdom Metazoa; phylum Chordata; class Actinopteri; order Esociformes; family Umbridae; genus Umbra; species Umbra pygmaea. The sequence goes on from JACXGM010005137.1 coordinate 5,080, forward strand.
ACAATAATAGGAGTAAGGAAATCATTGGGACATGAAACTTTGATCCAAAACAGGAATCACCCTTAAGAAATACTATTCTATCGAAATAGTTGGCATGATGCACGCTAAATGTAAATTTTATTTACCTCCAACTCCTTTCTGCCCACGTCTCCCCAACCCTTCTTTTCATATTTTCATTTTTTCCCCCCTTTTCAGTTTTTCAGCACAAAGCATTGCTGAAACAACTTGTATAATCTGCTGCTCCATCTCTGCTAAAGTCGCTTCAGAATATTACACTCTTGCATGTTTTCATGGGAGGAATGGAGTATGAGGACACAGATTTTGTCTGCGATTCTTTCAAGATCTTGTAATCTGTGAACCTTGTTCCTGCTCTGTAATGTAGTGTGAGCACCGCTACATCGAGAAACTGGAGGTCAGAATGTTGTTTAGTGTGAGCAGTAAGGCGATTTGTGTAGTTGGTGAATTGTGTAGTGTATTCCAGACTTTAGCCACATCAAGCATTTTCCGGGGTTGTTGTTCATAAAGTAGTTCAAAGAGGGAAAAACCTGTCACGGCCTGTGGGATTTCCCGGGAGCATGAGGTTATGTATTGGTACCTGGTATTGTAGTACTGTGGAGGGTACCAGAAATACAGTAGTAGGTATAAGATACACTATACCCTGAGTATTTATTGAGTTCAGGTGTTAACGACACACCCATTGCTCACAGGTGCATAACATCCACCACATAGCCATGAAATCTCCATAGACAAGAAAATCCTATAAGGAAAAGTATCATACAAATAAAATAATTATTTTAATGTTTTGCCTCATATGAAAAACACAATTCATACCTGATATTGACCACTTTCATATAAAACATGGCATGACATGTATGAGAAAAACATGTATTTTATAAGTAATCTATAAAAATTATAAAAAAGGTTTCAACACACTGTTTGTTCTGTAATATCTGTCACAATATAGGTTCCTTATAATATTTATACATGACTTAAAATACCATGTTGGCCAAAATCAGGTAAGAATTTTGTTTGTCATATGAGGCAAAACATATGAGATTGGTTGTACTGAAGGGCTCAGTTTGTGACATTTCTGCCCTACTAGATCTGACCCAGTCAATTGTACGTGCTATTATTAGTGGAAGAGTCTAGGAGCAACAGCAGCTGAGCCACAAAGTGGTTGACCATGCTAACTCACAGAGTGGGACAGCGAGGGCAAAAGGGTGTAGCACGTAACAATCACCTATCATCTGTTGTATCTCTCAACATAGAGTTCCAGACTGACCCAGCACAAGAACTGTGTGTGGGGAGCTTCACAAAATTGCTTTCCATGGCTGTACACAAGCCTCACATCAACATGCACAATGCCATGGGTCAGACGGAGTGATGTAAAGCACAATACCACTGGACTCACTGGAGCAGTGGAAGAAAATCTTCTGCAGTTTTGAATCACACTTCACTATCTTGCAGTCTGATAGATGAATTTGGGTGTGGCAGATGCCCGGAAAACTCTACCCTCCGGAATGCATAGTGCTTACTGTAATGTTTGGTGGAGGAGGGATAATGGTCTGGGGCTGTTTTTCAGAGTTTGAGCTAGGCCACTTAGTTCCATTGAAGAGTCATCTTAATGCTACAAGATACAAGACATTTTAGAACGGGTCTATATAGACATGCTTCAACGAGTTTGGTGTGGAGGAACTCGAGTGCCCTGAACAGAGCCTTGCCCTCAACCCTATTGAACACCTTTGGGATGATTTGGAAAATGCAGTTTTGGCTTAATATACATGAAATCCCACAGACACTCCAAATTCTTGTAAAAAAAACCTTCCCAGAAGAGTGGCGGTAATCATAGCTGGAAAAGAGGGGTCAACTCCATATTATTGGCCAAGGTTTTGGAATTGGAAGTCCAACAAGCTCATATATGGGTATGATGGTCAGGTGACCACAAACTGATAGACTACTAATTGTAAAATACAAATTAAAATCTTGTATTTAACAAATTTTGTGAAAACAGAACCACTTTCTCTTTCAGTGATCAGCTTCGAAAACCAGTGTAGAACATGTATTTTCATGATATTTAAAAAAACGGAAAAGCCTACTTAGATTGAACAATGTGCAGTGCATATTTTGCTATTTAAACAGGAATTACAATGAGGACATTGCAAGTGTTGTCTATACAGTGTTTAATGGGCATGAGCCGGTCCATCATTAACATAATTTATGCATTTTAGGTGATACTTTTTTGTAACAAAGCACTGCATAGTGTAGGGAACCATTATCCAATGTACAAGAACAAACATTTTTAAAGCATTTGTAAACTGGATATTTGAAAGACAAATTAGTTCCATTGTTATGGCAGACAATCTACAAATGGCATTTTTAATACCGGCAAAACAAAATTTTGTTTTCTAATGGTTGCTGGGAAATGCTTCTGCTGTTAAAATAGAATAAAACTGCCCGTCTTAAACTAGCCAGAGACCACATGAAAAATGACAGGCAGTTTTGTTATTTGTTTTAGAGCAGAGTCTTGATTCTAGCAACCCACCCATTATTGCTATTTTAGGCAGTTTTAGGTTGGCATTTACCTGATTCTTTTTTTTTGCAGCTTTTGTGGATATTTTGGAAGGGCATCCACTTCTAGACCAAGTTGCTGTCATATTCCAAAAAATGCAGTTAACCATTTTTTACAAATCGTTATCTGCATTTTTCAATATTGAGTTCACTTATCCAAAATTATTCATACCATTCTCTACCAACATGTTAGCCTGAGATAACCCAGACGGACTTCCGGCAAATTTAGATTTGCTCTGCAAGTCAGTCTGGCCAAGAGCCCATTCAAGCCCATTTCTAATTTTTCCAAATTGAGGCACCAACCACAACCCTAGAGGCGGGCTTTATACAATGAAGATGCCGCAGCTTTATACTGTCATTGGTTGAAGCAGACAATTACAACGATTGCAGCTGCAATGGAACATCCGCAATATAGGCCTGGCAAACTAGATTCATTTTAAGGATTCGGGTTATTCACTAAACTGATCCGAGTCACTTGAGTCACTTGAGTCATTATTGCCAAATCTCCAATGAAACTCAGTCCTAGCCCATTCTCTCTAACCACTAACGTAGTAGGAAGTTATGTGGATTCACACGGTGCAGATTCACTATTCCAGAGTTTAGTAACAAACATTTATTTTAAAAAGGCACACATGAAAAAAAAAAAAACATTTGCCATGCATAGGCAATGTCATAATAATAGATGAAAAAAAAATGCTAAATGTGCAAATTACTAGAACAATATTACAACAAAAATAAATATAACAATAAAATATATAAAATACAAAAATAACAATCAAATGGAACAAACATGCAAAATGTGCAAATAATAAATGCTAAGAAAAAACGACATAACTATTTACATTATAGTAGTGCTTTTGTTGTGGATTTGCTTTAACCTGACTCGCTCCTCTGATACAGATCCACTCATGACAACGTAGCCGGCTGATTCGCGCGATTGACTGACTCACACAAGCACTCATGAGTCCACCGCAACTCATGAGTCCACCGCAACTCATGAGTCCTCCGTAACTCATGAGTCCTCCGTAACTCATGAGTCCTCCGCAACTCACGAGTCCCATGGTCTGCGAGTCTGCAATGTTTCCGGCTCTGATCGGTCTGCGGATCGGGAAGTTCCTATAACCTGTCTCGGACTGTCGCTCTCCTCACTCGGTCGCTTAAGTGGAATTGTAGCATCGTGTTTGCCCATGAAATTGTAAGTTATAAAGCTTTTGGCAGCTAAGATGGCTAGGACTAGTACTAGCTAATGTTACAAGAGTTTTGCGTGTGGCGCTTTTATCATCTCACGACTCATGAGTTATTTTAAAGACTCATGATCCGAGTGAGTCACGTTAAAGATAAAGATCCGAGTGAGTCACGACTCATACAGGTTTACCGCAATATCACTTGTTCGAATCAGCTATCGCGTCTGTTTTAAGCGATTTGAACGTTTCCTTTTTGTTTAAAACCGGGCAAATAATTACACTTGAAGCCTTCATATCTAAAAAAAAAATGTTGGCGCGGTCTTGCCGACTCGACAAAAGTCTTATATATCTAATTGCGTCGAGAGACATTTGGTGACGCCGCTTTGGAAATGGGCTGTGAATGAACCTTGCCCAGACCCACTCTCATGCTGCGTTCCATTATCTTTCCGAGTCAGAGCTCCAAGTCGGAGCTCGGAAGGTTGCCTAGCAATGCGCACCACACGCCCCTTTTTCCTTTGAAATCCGAATTGTCAACTCGGAGAGCACAGAGGAGACTGAGCAGGAATTCCGAGGAGGAAAACAAGATGGCTGCACCCTTTGTGACTTGTGAGTTTAAATTGTGTTAATTGATTTTAGACCACTTTGGTTGTATAAATTACGATTTAAATAACTTGTATTACCACAATACCTAATTGCGTCTGTATCGCTTCCTGTGGGTACGAGAATCGGTCTTGTGGCGAGTGCAATATTCAATGAGGACTTGTTTCAAACGGGTGTTGCTAAAAGTGGCTAGCGTTGCTAACAGGAAGTAAACTAAAGCATGAAATTAAAAGTGACTGCAAGAACAGCTTTCCGGGTGGCGTCCATGTTTTCTCCGACTCGGACGTGCAATCCGATAATAGAACGCTTAAAGTGTGGAAGTGACGTCATATCCGAGAAACAGCCCAAGTGCGTTAATACTAGCCCAATTTGTTTACGTCGCTACTGAGTTAATAATTCCAATACCTTTTTCCACAATGTATATTTAAATTTTTTTTTTACCCTATTCTATTAATTTCAAAACGTTTATTTGTTCATTCAACAACATGGTTAGCTATGTCTTGCCTTTAATTATCTCCACGTACAGTGAGCGAGACAAATAAAAATACAAAGATGATCAGGAATGAGTTTGAGGATCGGCAAAAATGAGAGTACAGATGCAACTTGACAATAACTGAACTTTTGACAATAACTCAACTTGCTGTTCATCTATATCCACAGCACTTTTCTCATGGTGTTTTCTGCAACACTTTACTTTTTTATTCACAAGTACAAGCTATTTTATTATTATTTGTTAGTGTTTAAAAAAAAAAAAAGTTTTTTGCTATAACATACGCTTATTGTGCTTTACTATCATCTGCTTGGATGCTCCTAATCCATTCCATTAAACCCTTTTTTTTTTCTTTTTCCTAGTCGTTGCAATATTTTCTTTCATATTTTGTCTATTTCCCTGACATTCTGAAAATTAAATTGTGTTTAGGTGTCTAGTATGCTATTAAACACGATTTGTCTTCATAAACATGTTTTTTTCTTCCTCACGTTTCTATAGCGTACTTTCTGATGAATGTTCTGGTCTGAAGAGCCAACAAAATGAACACATGGTGCAAAATAAAGCTTTTTACTTTACCATTGGTAGGCACTAAACCAATTACATCAATTATCATTAGCATGCGTGCACATTTTTCTGTTTTGCTCTCCCTGAATATGCACGTAGCACTCTCTCTCAAAACGATCTGCTCTCTCCCTCTCTTTATTACACATCACACGCAGTAGCTCCTCCCATACCTGGCACAGACTGCAACATACAGCCTTGGTCACATTTATTTATTTAAAGGAAAATGCTGCAGCTGTGGTTGTTCAAAAATAGCCCAAAAAAACGCAACCCACAACCAATATATTTTCTACCGCCAAATTGATTTAAAAATAGCCCAATTTGACTAGAAAACTGCGGACATGGCAACACTGACTGAGAAGGGTCTGGTGTTAACCAGGCTACCAACATGTAGCTTGGCCCAACAATTAATTTTGCACCCTAAACGCACTAAATATAACAATTCAATTCATGACCCAAAATCAACACATTCAAATATAACATTAGCAAAGGTTCTCTCCAAACAAAAACACTGTCACTCATAACACCATGGATAAAAAAGAAAAGAAGGATAGCATTACAAGTGTCTTGGAGTATCTTTGTTTACATTGATATACAAAACAGTAGCACCACTTATATAATGTACAGGAATGAATCAGAAATCTTGCAATATGCGCCATTTTTGGCAAATAGGTACAGTAATACACATTTTCACAATTGCTAAAACACATGTAAAACACATATTAAACTACCTCTTAGGTTCTCAAAACTCTAAGCACAAGATACAAAACACTTCGTAGCCAAGTCCTCCAAACCCTTCAAAGATATCTTGCAAAAATAAACCCAGCTAACAAAACCAGGTACTCTCTGCTCAAAATAACACTACCACAAATCACACCCTTCAAATGGACTTTACATAGTGACAACCAATAACACACTAATGGGACATATTCAAATAACTACTATCATAGACCATTTTAGTGTAGTAATGTTGTGGTTATTCTCAATTGTTTTTGTGTACTGTAACAAGAAAAGAATGCAACATTTTTATATATAAGCTTTTCAACATGACTCAATACAAATTAGGTAAAAATGTAAACACTGAATATATTTTGCACTGTCAGATTTTTCAGAATGGTGTGTAATACAAATGATATAAATCCCAATACAATTCTAATTCAATTCAAGTTGTCACACTACAAAATGTGGACATTTTCAAGCGGAGTAAATAATTCTCCAAGGCACTGTAGATACACACTGTAAATAAAAATCACAATCAACCCTGTCTTCTCCATTTGGCCTCAACTTCTCATCCAAATCACAGAGTATGTCTTCTCATTACACTGGGAAATAATGTCTTTATATCCATCTCTGGTAGTCTTCTGAAAATATCTCCAGGGATCCAGCAGTCATTGCATCTAGGAGGGACATCTGCACATGTGGATCGTGGTCATAAACCTTCAAACTCAATGAGGAAAACAATTCTATGGGGTTGAGGAATGGGTGGGAGGAAAAGGGACACCATCCATTGATGGGCTGCAAACCAGTCTGTGACTTCAAGGAAGTATCCATGATTGTCAAAACCTTTAATTGACAATTACATGAAGTTTATGCAGAGTCAATATTTGCAGTGTTGACCCTTCTTTTTCAAGACCTCTGCAATCTGCCCTGGCATGCTGTCAATATCTGGGCCACATCCTGACCAGTATGGATCAGCCATAGGCGTAATTGTATGGGGGGACAGGGGGACACGTCCCCCCCAATATTCAAAGATGGATATATTGCCCCCCCCAATAATTGATAGTATAAGTACGATTATGTGGACAATATCGATGTGATTATTCATGCATGTCTTTAATCCTTACCTCCTGCTACAAATTTCAAATCCTGGTTTTGGTCAGCCTACTTTCTAAGTCCATTCCACCTGCCTTAAGCTGAATTCACACCAGACATGGCAAAAAATCCCCGTACGGCATCGTAATGCAGACTCACGTGTACACTCCAATCAACATCGTAATCAATCTTCTGCATCTACGAGATGGTGGGCAACATTCCATACAACTGTCCACCTCCAGCAAGGCGACTGGCAGGAGCGGTTTTCAGTTTAGTATTCATTGACAATACGAAAACTATCTACTGAGCTGTCAAAGCTTGTCTTGCAATCTCACACACTCATAGATGAAAGCGACATATTAGCTCTTTTTCTGAGGTAAATCAACTTCTGGTTCTGGCACCGTACGGCAAAGCACCGCAAAAGTTGGATTATTTCAACTCCTGCGACACACCCGCTGCACCACATCCACATTTTGCCGGTTCCGGTAGATTTGCCGCAGCGGTGCGCATTGCTTCCTATTGAAATTAATGGACTTCCGCCGCAATGCAACCAGTTTGCCGGATCTGGTGTAAATCCAGCTTTATACTAAACTGTATGAAGAAACCGATTTCACCAGAAATCCATGTCATGTTTTACACCTTACCGGTGTAGCTACTCATGTCTGGTCAAATGCGTGAGTTCGGAGCAGAAATTAGACAGACCTTGTTTCGGCTTGTTGATGTATGTTAAATATCCACTTTTTGCTGACTTCAAAGATAACAATAGGTACTTAAGCAATTGGACTTGAATTTCACTTGAATTTTGACTTGTACTATTAGTTAAAAATTTGATTTCAATATTTATTTATTTATTTACAATACAGCTTGGATTAATCTGATGTTTGACAAGCCACAGACAACTAATATCGAGTACAGGCTAGCTAGAAGTTACAGAACAGTACTTGTTGTATTTAGCCTCTATTGTTAGCTAGTTAGCCAGGCTTTTTGGGAGGTTACATCTTAAGTCACATCCATCCCAGATCTGAGCTAGCTTCTTGTGCAACTTTCCTGTCTTCTGAATTGGGGGATCAAACGCTAGTGATCAGACAGTGCTGATATTTGTTCTTAATTTTCATTATTTTAGAATATAGTTGTCATTGCATTTTACAGCAGTGAATGCTGACATCCTTTCTTTGCATGTTCTCTAATACAGGACACCACACTGGCATTAATGACTCTGAACTGTTTTTGTGAGGGGATGTCCAGGAAGAGTCAGGAAAAGAGTCAGGTGTAAGGGACAGTAGATTGAATGCTGAGGTGAGTGATAAATAATACACTGCTATAAAGCACCAGTATACCACTGCTGAGAGCCGTTCAAAAGCATTATGCATTGCAGAGTGCCTGGAGACAGCGATTACAGTGTGTATTGGCAATATACTGTATAAATGAAACCCCAACATGCTTTATTTAACCAGTATTCAATGTGTTTAGAGAAGTCAAATTTGATGTGATTTCATACCCATGGTATACAGTCTCATATACCATGGCTATCAGACAATCCTGTAAATAATACAGAATATCCCTCTGGACCTGATTAGTGTAACATGTTTTATGGTTCTCAGTGTTCAAGTTTTCCTATGTTGAGTAGACTACTGGCCTACAATCTGTGGTTTTCCATATGATAAAGCTATGCATGACAAAAAACACAGTTGGTATACACTCACCAGCCACTTCATTAGGTACACCTTGCTAATACCTAAGAGCTTTGTGACATGGCGTGTTATCCAGTTGGAAGTAGCCATTAGAAGGTGGGTACACTGTGGTCATAAAGGGATGGACATGGGTAGCAATAATACTCAGGTAGGCTGTGGCCAGGGTTCAAATGAACATTTTCTTCCACAAGCCAAACAGCTAGTGAATGTTCAAACTCTACCAGCCACTCAATAGATTACTATTGTTTTTTTTGCTGGTGAGTGAAGCAAATCTACCAGCCATCTGTATATTTTACCATTATTTGGCTGGTAAATGATGCTAATTTTGAACCCTGGATGTGAAATTTCAACAATACTCAATTGGTACTAAGGGGGCCCAAAGCGTGCCAAGAAAATATTCTGTCACGATTGTCGTGTGATGGAGTAGAGAGGGGGACACTGTCAGGTAGATGGTTGTCGAATGGTACGGTTTAATCAAGATAGGCAGGTACAGACAGGGAATGTAGTTGCAGGAGACATGGACTGAGGTAAGCACAACGAATACATAAAGCTATACTGCACACACTCTTACTGCGGTGTGAACGCAAATAAAATATATATATAGCTGACGCCAAGTTACTCTACTAGACCTGCTCTCTTTTCACAAACATACATCCAGAAAACATCCTTTCCGTACCAACAATCCAGAACCATAACACAGCAAATACCACGTACCATATAGTTCTTTACCAAAACAGAAAGCAATGACCGACAGCTCTCTCCAGTTAAGCAGCCCTCTTTATACGATGGCACAAACACCTAATGGGAACCCAGCTGATTGTAATTAGTAAATAAACAGATCTCTATTACACTGGGTCCACCTTACCTAAACTCTGACTAGGAATTGCTTAACTGAAGGAGCTGTCAAATGGTCTTAAAAGAAACAGAACCTAATAACCAAAAACGTCATGCAAAGCACTGAAATATAAACAAAAGAACTTATAAACATAAATGAGTCCATTCTCTGTCCAATAGTCTCTGTGACCGCCAGCCCTCACTGGGCTGGACGTTACAATTACACCACCAGCATGAACCATTGATAGGCAGTTGTTTACTCAAAATTCTGACCCTACCATCTGAATTTTCCAGCTATTGTCCAAGTTTGGTTGGCCTGGTCAAACTGTAGCCTCAGTTTCCTGTTCTTAGCTGACAGGAGTGCTACCCGGTGTGGTCTTGTGCTGCTGTAGCCAATCTTCTTCAATGTTCAACGTGTTGTGCATTCAGAGATGCTCTTCTGCATATCTTGGTTGTAATGAGTGGTTATTTGAGTTACTGTTGCCTTTCTATCAGCTCAAACCAATCTGGCTATTCTCCTCAGCACTTTCTTAAATACTCAAACCAGCCCGCCTGGCACCAACAACCAGACCACGTTCAAAATGACTTAAATCACATTTCTTCCCCATTCTGATGCTTGGTTTGAACTTCAGCAGATCACCTTGACCCTATCTATATGCGTAAATGCATCGACTTGCTGCCACATGATTGACTGATTATATATTGGCGTTAATTTGCTAATAATTCGGCCGGTAAGAATTTAGAGCTAATAGTATATATTTAACTGTCTTCAGCAGGCAAATTACTGGCTGCTTGTCAATCAATTTGAGACTAAGTAGTCTATGCTGATGCTGGAATCATTATAGAGAGAGTCTAACGAGTGTCTTACTTGACAATTGTAATGTCCAGTGTGGTATCAGTGTATCTGTCCTTATTTACAGTGCCTTGCGAAAGTATTCGGCCCCCTTGAACATTTTGACCTTTTGCCACATTTTAGGCTTCAAACATAAAAATTTAAAACTTTCTTTTTTTGTGAAGAAGCAACAACAAGTGGGACACAATCATGAAGTGGAACGAAATTTATTGCATATTTCAAACTTTTTTAACAAATAAAAAAACTGATTAATTGGGCGAGCAAAATTATTCAGCCCCTTTACTTTCAGTGCAGCAAACTCTCTCCAGAAGTACAGTGAGGATCTCTGAATGATCCAATGTTGACCTAAATGACTAATGATGATAAATAGAATCCACCTGTGTGTAATCAAGTCTCCGTATAAATGCACCTGCTCTGTGATAGTCTCAGAGGTCCGTTGAAAGCACAGAGAGCATCATGAAGAACAAAGAACACACCAGGCAGGTCCGAGATACTGTTGTGGAGAAGTCTAAAGCCGGATTTGGATACAGAAAGATTTCCCAAGCTTTAAACATCCCAAGGAGCACTATGCAAGCAATAATATTGAAATGGAAGGAGTTTCAGACCACTGCAAATCTACCAAGACCCGGCCGTCCCTCTAAACTTTCAGCTCATTCAAGGAGAAGACTGATCAGAGATGCAGCCAAGAGGCCCATGATCACTCTGGATGAACTGCAGAGATCTACAGCTGAGGTGGGCGAGTCTGTCCATAGGACAACAATCCATCATATACTGCACAAATCTGGCCTTTATGGAAGAGTGGCAAGAAGAAAGCCATTTCTGAAAGATATCCATAAAAAGTGTCGTTTAAAGTTTGCCACAAGCCACCTGGGAGACACACCAAACATTTGGAAGAAGGTGCTCTGGTCAGATGAAACCAAAATGGAATTTTTTGGCAACAATGCAAAACAATATTTTTGGCGTAATAGCAACACAGCTCATCACCCTGAACACACCATCCCCACTGTCAAACATGGTGGTGGAATCATCATGGTTTGGGCCTTTTTCTCTTCAGCAGGGACAGGGAAGAGGGCTAAAATTGATGGGAAGATGGATGGAGTCAAATACAGGTCCATTCTGGAAGAACCTGATGGAGTCTGCAAAAGACCTGAGACTGGGATGGAAATTTGTCTTCCAACAAGACAATGGTCCAAAACATAAAGCAAAATCTACAATGGAATGGGTCACAAATAAACATATCCAGGTGGTAGAATGGCCAAGTCAAAGTCCAGACCTGAATCCAATCGAGAATCTGTGGAAAGAACTGAAAACTGCTGTTCCAAACCCTCTCCATCCAACCTCACTGAGCTCGAGCTGTTTTGCAAGGAGGAATGGGCAAAAATGTCAGTCTCTCGATGTGCAAAACTGATAGAGACATACCCCAAGCGACTTACAGCTGTAATCGCAGCAAAAGGTGGCGCTGCAAAGTATTAACTTGAATAATTTTGCACGCCCGATTTTTCAGTTCTTTATTTGTTAAAAAAGTTTGAAATATCCAATAAATTTTGTTCCACTTCATGATTGTGTCCCACTTGTTGTTGATTCTTCACAAAAAATTACAGTTTTATATCTTTATGTTTGAAGCCTGAAATGTGGCAAAAGATCGAAAAGTTCAAGGGGGCCGAATACTTTCGCAAGGCACTGTATGTTCTGTGTTTACCGTGTACCCGGCCTGATCCTAGCTCTATGGGAGACTCTAGCCTTCTCTATGCCTCTATTGCGCACACAGGTGCCAGTGCTTGCCTTAAGTACTAGCAGCCATGTCAGATATATAAGCCTGGTTTACTTTTAGTTCCTGGTCGATTATTGTTGCTGTAATGATGTTCACCTACATATTATTATTTGTCGAGCCTGGACCTCTTTCAAGGAATTAAACATCTAACAACTGTATCTGTTTCCTGATCTTCTATTGCACGTTACAGAATAATCAACCTTATACAAAGGAGACAGCAGGACAAGGAGATTTTTGATCAGGATGCTCCCACCCAAACCGAATGAGAGACCTGGACCTGTACAACAGAGCTAGGTTTTTCCCCATAGGGGAGGAAGTGGAAGACCGTTTCCTAGAGGAGAGGGGTGAGGAAGCTTTGGCTGCGTTATACCTAGGTGGTATATTGAGGTTCACGGAATTGGATGCCATCAAGCACCTCTACGGAGGTGTGGATAGTTCAGAGGATGACGAGGAGGAGGAGGAGTGGGAGATTCCCCCGTACTGGAGGTTAGGGCTCCCCGTCTGACTAGTAGCAACTCTCCTAGCTTAAAGGCTAGCATGTCTCCCAGCTTTCAGGCTGACTCCCCTAATACTCAGGTCCACGGTGTTAGCTCCCAGGTCAGAGCTCCCCGTGTTAGTATTAGCCACCCCAGCTCTCCCAGTGTCCACGTTAGCTGCCGGGATAACATTTCTTCTAGCTCCCAGGCTAGCAGTACTCCTAGCTTCCAGGCTAGCAATTCCCCTAGCTCCCAGGCTAGCTTTCCAACTAGCTCCCATGCAAGTATATCTGCTAGCTTCCAGGCTAGCTACCTTAGCTCTCAGGTTCAGGGTGGTAGTCCACCATCCTGGCCCCGCCGCCTGAATTTGGGGACGACGCTGCCATGGAGGAATCCGGACCCCCTGCTCAGACGCCGCAGTCCGGACCCCTTGCTCTGTCGTCCGGAGCCCCAGATATCCTAACGTCAGACCCCCTGCCGCCAGGGCTTCCAGACCCCCTGACGCCGGGGCTCCCAGACCCCCTCACATCCGGACCCCCTGCTCAGCCGCCGCTGACGTCCAGACCCCCTGCTCAGCCGCCTCTGACGTCCGGACCCCCTGCTCAGCCGCCGCTGACGTCCGAACCCCTTTCTCAGCCGCCAGTAGCAGCCCTCATAATTAACATTATCTTGCTACCTTTAGCTTATTTTAAATTTTCATCAGTTGTGCATGAAAAAAAATAAAGCATTTCAATGTTGTACAACATGACACTATAATGCCACGATATGGTGTAACTTGTTAAATGCACACACTTGTGCCTTATTGTCAATAACATCATTGTGCTGTAAACACCATTAAAGAGCAGGTTGTCAACCTATCCACCACTCCTGTTTGTTGTCGCTCACATTATCTTGTCAAGTCTGTTTTGGGTTTCGTGAGAATTGTTCCCAAATAAGTCTACTATTGTACACCGTGTGGGAACTATATTTGAAAATTCACGCCTCAAAATCATTCTCCCTCTTTTGCTAATGAGAACTAGATTGGAGGCTGTAACAATTGGGGTCATGCTGGAGAGAGGGAGGCAAACGCGAAGACGATTAAGGAAAATAAACAGTGTTTTAATCTCAAAACACACTTGAACAAAATAAAGAAGCCACGATGGGCAAATGTATTTCTGAACATACACAAAACTAACACTAACACTAACGCAACATACATCAAACACACTAAACACACAGACCTACAATGTGCAACAGCTGACAAACATACTATCAAGATTTAATTACATGAACTGATGAGCATAGTGGAAACAGCTGAGGACTAATGGACAGAGATCTATTGGCTGAGACAGAAACATGTGAACAAATGTACAGGAGAAAAACAGACACAACACACACAGGGGAGAAAACAGGTGCCTACACCAGCTCCACTGAGGGGCGACCATGACAGAGGAAGAGATATGAGCATCAACTGAGTCAGTGTACTGGTGAAGGGATCAAATAGGCAGATAGATGGAGGGTTTGCAAAGGGATTTCATGCTCTCTTGTAAAAGTATATTGAGTATTTTTAAAATACAAAAATAGAGTAGTTTGTTTTGATACATGGTGTGGCTGCTGTATTTTGTATTTTATTTCAATACACTTAAAATTAAATTATTTAATTGTAATTTAAAATACATTTATACACCATATTCTGAATTATAATGCAAACTGAAATTAAGTGTCATAAACATTACAAATTTTGTTTTTCAATCAAACTCATGGATGGTATTGTGTTTCCAGACTCTTTGGATCACTGAAATGAATCTCAGACACCTGTGATAATTAGTTTGCCAGGTGAGCCCAATTAAAGGAAAACTACTTAAGAAGAATGTTCCATATTATTAAGCAAACTACAGGTTTCAAGCAATATGGTAAAGAAAAAAGGATATCTCTGCTGCGGAAAAGCGTCAAATAGGGCAATGCCTTGGACAAGGTATGAAAACATTCGATATTTCACGAACACTTAAGCATGAACATCATACTGTGATATTTGTGTCTGATTCAGAGCACAGACGGGTTCATGCAGATAAAAGCATAATGAGGAAGGTTACTACCAGAAGAATTCATCGGATTAAGAAAGCAGCTGCTAAAATGCCATTACAAACAGCAAACAGATATTTGAAGCTGCTGGTGCCTCTGGAGTCCCGTGAAACTCAAGGTGTAGGATCCTTGAGAGGCTAGCAGTTGTGTATAAAGCTACTATTCAGCCACCCCTACCCAATGCTCAAAAGCAGAAATGGTTGCAGTGGGCCCAGAAATACATGAAGACTAATTTTCAAACTGTCATGTTTACTGATGAGGGCCGTGCAACCCTGGAGTAGTAAATGGTTGGTGGATGGCCACCATGTCCCAATAAGGCTGCAACGTCAGCAAGGAGGTGGTGGAGTCATGTTTTGGGCCGGAATCATGGGGAGACAGCTGGTAGGCCCCTTTAGGGTCCCTGAAGGTGTGAAAATGACCTCGGCAAAGTATATAGAGTTTCTGTCTGACCACTTTCTTCCATGGTACAAAAAGAAGAACCGTGCCTTCCGTTCAAAATCATCTCATGCTGCAAAGAATACCTCTGTGTCTTTGGCTGCTATGGGCATAAAAGAAGAAAAACTCATGGTGTGGCCCCCATCCTCCCCTGACCTCAACCGTATTGAAAACCTTTGGAGCATCCTCAAGCAAAAGATCTATGAGGGTGGGAGGCAGTTTGCTTCAAAACAGCAGCTCTGGGAGGCTATTCTGACATCCTGCAAAGAAATTAAAGCAGAAACTCCATAAAGTTCAATGGATGCAAGAATTGTGAAAGTGATATCAAAGAAGGGGTCATATGTTAACATGTAACTTGCCCTGTTAAGATGTGTTTGATTGAAATAGCTTTTGATTTCAGTAAATATGACCTCTTAATGCTACAAATTCAACAAATGACCATTTTCAGTTCTTTACAACCTATAAATAGTTTTGAAACTTTGTTGTGCATAATAGTTTGGAACAGTGCATTTTGAGTTTTTATTTTTGAAAAAAATACTGTTTTCATTGGGTGGTTTGTTCAATGAAATTCGACTTACACCCTAATGGTTGGTGACTTGAAAATTATACTGTCTGTCATTTGCATCGACAATTTAGGAAAAACTGTGTAAAATATAATTTGCATAAATATAATTTGCATAATAACACATTTTATTGTATATATTGCTCTGTTAATTACTATGACAAGGAAAGTACTTCTACAGAAGCTATTCAACTTTCCTACCTGTTCTTTGTCTATAGTGACACCATTTGACGTGCAGCTGACTACTCTGAAAACCCTTGATTTTGTTTATCATAGCACCCTACACTGTTTTAATACTCTTCTCCTCATCCTTTACAAAAGAAGTTGGCTGGACCTCTTTAAAGGCACATAGATAACCTCAATCTTTCTTATTGTTTATAAAGCCCCTCTCCTCAAGCTTCCAACAAATGTAAAATCTCTGTTACCTTAGAGATTCAGGTTAGAGTACAATGCTAGTTGGCATGGTTGGTTATCAGTGGTGACTCCCTTAGCTACCACTTATTAGGTAGATCTGCTATTTCATGCCAGGCACCTCATCTGGGGAATAGTTTACAGAAGGCTTTTTGTCTACATGCTTTGCTGTCTCTGGATAAATGTAAGAATATGGCAATGGATTTTAATAGTGAAGATTTAGTTTGCTTTATGTGAATAGATGTTTAGTGTATATAGTATCTTATATGTATATTTTTTAAATAATCGTAAATACATTAGATTTTCTGTTCTTTTTTAAATATTATTTTTGTTGTGTAATGGCTGTTTGCAGGGCATACTTGTGAATGACAATAAGGTCACAATGTATCTCCCTGCTTACATAAATGAAAATACTAATATAATATTGTGCAGTAGCAGCAGCAATCTGAAGATAGGGTCAGTGCATGACAGTGTCACTGTACCAATGAAACAGTAAATATTTAGCAGTCTTATGGCTTGTGGGTAGAAGCTGTTCCGTATCATATTGGTCTGTGTACGGATTGCCAGATGGCAGCAAAGAAACTAGTTTGTGGTTTGAGAGACTGAAGCGTTTGACAAATCTTTTGAATGTTTACATGTTTAAAAGTTAAGCTTGTTTTACACCTGCATCAAAATGCAGATGTAGTGGCATGTACAGTGCACATCTTTTGCAGTGGCTTCTTTTTTACATTAAGGTTGAGGGTATTTACCTGGCACCATGCCATCAGCTTATTAAGGGTGAGGGTATTTACCTGGCACAATGCCATCAGCTTATTAACCTCCTCTATTTAGGTTAAGCGAGATGTTGAATAACATAACATATGTTGAACAAAAAGGTTTTTTGCAAAATCTGTTGCAAAAAGAAATGCTCATTATAGGAGGATACCATCAGAAATAGATTGAATCCATGATATATTTCAGAACTATCTGATGCACTTCACAATGGAAATGAGGCATGGGACAATGCTAGATTTACTGACTTAGACTCAGATTGGCAGTCATTTAGGTGTTTAAGAAATCAATGTGTGAAATTAGTCATGAAAAAAAAATCTGATTACTTTGTTAAAGCGTTGTCTGATTGCACAGAAAAATTCTGTAAACTCATTAAATCATTGAAAATGTGTAATTTGTTTTCTCCCACATCAAATGAATAAAGTCTCTGGCACAATTCCTGATAAGTTTCCAGATAATTAATTCAATCACCATTGTTTTTCTTGCAGGGTATATATCTGTTATGGTTTCGCCAACCAACCCAACCTCATTGTAGTATGGATACTATTGGAGGTGATTCATTGAACCAACCCAACCTCATTGTAGTATGGATACTATTGGAGGTGATTCATTGAATTAGATTGAAAATGTTGGTCATGGGTTTAACTTGAGACAATTCTCTATTAAGTATGTCCATGATTCCTTGCAAGCATTGACAGTAAAAAATAATGCAATTGGACACCATCGCAAAGCAATGCATTGTTTTGTATTATTTGGTTAGGTTTAGTTATATCAGTCTCATATAAGCAAAAAAGTGACTTTTTTCCCAACAAGCGATGGTGATGGAGGTAAATTGCATTGGTGCTGGGTTTAATTGACCTATGTCTAAGCCACGCCCCCTCCACTCACTCGGACAAACAATCAACATTTGGTGACAGGCCATCTGTTTCATCTCAAAGTCATGCAAAACCATGCATTGGAGGGTTATATTAATGATTTTATTGTTGAGAAGGTCGATAAAAACGTTCAGCTCCAGGCAAAAATGTACAGGTCACAGTGTAAATAAAGGTGATAAACCGCATCTCGTTCCCATCACCATCTCAGACTACAATATAGAGCATCAGCATTGTTCATGCACTGCAGTGAAAGAAGAGTGATTTACTTTCAATTTATTAATTTATTATTTCTTTCAATTTATTAATCTAACGTGACTTGACTTGTAAAATATGCTATGGTAATTGCTACTATTTTCATCTAAACCTAGCTTAAAGCTCCGTATTAGCATAGCTAGATTTTTCTTCTGCTAAAGCAACATGTTGTAGTATACTGGGCTTTGCTAAACATCTGTTAATTTAACAGTATTTAGTTTTTTCGGTTATTTACAGATACGTTAATAAAGTAAAGCTCCAGAAGTTGACGTTAGTATAACTAGAGCACTATGGACAACACAATAATGTACGATTGCCAAAAACTACATAACAGGCCAATGAACTCCTAGGAAACGAAGTGACATGACGTACAATGCAGCAAGAAGCTAACGTTAGGCTAATGTTACGTTTTATTAAAGATGTTAAATATAACGTTCAAATACGTTGTTGACTTACCTTAGAACAGATGTAGACGTCCTTGTTGATTTTATTTAAATAATTGGTGTTGTGGTCTACCGCACAAATTAATCCAGAGCAGATGTGGCTTTGGAATGGGTAAAAAAATAGACACCTTCGCCCAGCCTCTCGGGATACCTGGTATTGGAGTTGCATGTACCCCATGCACACCGTTTGACCATTTTAAACTTAAAATGTCACAAAAATACATATAAAAACGGATGAAAACGGACTAAATGCAATGCATTTCAATGGACGTGGAAGCAGAGAATGTCCGAGTGTATTGGGTTAGCTATGCGCACTGTGATTGGCTCATCGCGATTGGGGGCTTGGTTTAGCCATAGGTCAATTGGCCGACTCCAACCAAAGTTAAAGCAGTACAGCAGTTCTTAGGTTTTGCAAATTATTATCCCAGATTCATTTGTGGTTTTTGCAAGGATGCAGCTCCGATCACGTCCCCGCTAAAGGGTGGTCCAATCAGGTTGCGGTGGACCTCTGAGGCGAATAGGGCTTTCATCTCACTGAAGATCTTGTTCTCATCCGCTCCTGTGATGGCCCACCCCAACCCTTTGTTACAGGTTGTGGTGGTTTAGGTGGATGCTTCTGAGAATGGAGTGGGAGCGTGCTGTTGCAATTGTCTGGCACACCGGCAATGCACCGTCCCTGCGCCTTCTATTCAAGGAAGTTGATGCCTGCCGAACGAAACCATGACATTGAAAATTGTAAGTTGTTAGCCATTGTCAAGGCTCTTAAGACCTGGATGCATTGGCTAGAGGGGCCCTCGGGGTGCCAGAGCTGTACATCGGGGGGGGGTACTGTCAACATCGATCCTGGAGTTCCCCTACTGATGATCCAGCGAGGTCACCTGACTACTGAAGCCACCATCCCTTTCTCATATGAGCTGCGATGCAAAATGCTAAAGTGCACCAGTGTACAGTAAGTTATGTGATTAAAATATCATGCATGTACATAATTATAAAATGAAACCAGTACCAACCAATAACAACCAAAACGTTGATTCAATAAACTGCCCATCTTCAGAATCACTAGAGCACTAGTATTTTGTGGCGTGAGAGAGAGGCCATCGGCGTCTCACCCCTATTCTATCCAAGTGCTCTTCTCCAAGTGATCAGCACCTTGGACAGTGCCACAGGCTGACAGCTCAGCACAAAGAGGGGATGGGGGAAAACACACTACAGCAGATCTCCAAACCATAAAGAAAAGTAAAACCACCACTCCTGGCAACGTTCCAGGAGGTACACAGGTACATGTAGCAATGGCAGGTGAAAGCAAGATTGCACAACGAATAACTAAGTAGGAATACTATGCAATAGAGACATGATCCTATACAGAGCGTACGCAATTATCTCGAATGATTATACAGGAAGTCACAACAAATACATAGGACTCTATGCACTTTAAGCAGCATAGACACTGCAAACCTAATCATACATATCGTATGCCTGTCACGTTTCCTCTCAGTTTCAAAAGGAGACAAGTGCGAGGAATGCCAATAATCCAAACAAGGTTTATTGTTAACTCTAAGGAAACAAATACTGCCACGAGGGGCGAAAACACCGGAGAACATGAAGAACTAGGAACACGTAACGTATAACATTGACGGACAAGGACAGGGCGGAAACACAATGAATAAATACTCAAACAAATGAGGGCTGACGATAGACACCTGGGATGTAATCAAAGGAAACCATGACAACGACAGTACACAATACAGAAAGGAACCAACAGACCTACAACTAAAGGGACACTAGGGGGAACCAAAACTAAACACACAGTTAGAAATCTATACATGAAACACAACACCATACATAGGGGAGAAACCACATAACTAAACGGTACAACATAACCACTGTGTAAAACACTGAATCGACAAAGGAAATCTATACACAAGAGACATAGGAATAAAGTAAAGAGTCCTCATCCCAGCCCTTCCAGGCCTGGGTGTGACAATGCCTGATCTCAAGCTATACAACCATACTGCACATTACTTACAGAGAGCACTTATCCTGGATCTCACCACACCATCGTAACAATCAGAAAAACAATGCTGCCAATTCAGTAGGAATGGGGGAGGTCTGGCTATCATTAATTAACCGACGAGCATCGGAAACACTATACGACCAAAACTGCACAGAGCCCTGACCTACATGCTCTTTTGGCCAAATGGGCACAAATTCCCACAGACAAACTCTAAAATATTGTGGAAAACCTCCTTAGAAAAGTGGCAGCTGTTATAGCCACAAAAGGGTGGGGCAACTCTAGATCAATGCCCATGGTTTTGGAATGGGATACCCAACATATTCAAATGGGTGTGATGGTCAGGTTTCCAAATATTTTGCTAAATAGTGTGTGCTTGCTATTTCGCAATGCATTTTATTGTGATTAGGCTATTATCGGAAATTATTATTGCCCTTTAACCTACAGTATGAGACCTAACCAAATAATACAAAACAATGCATTGCTTTGCGATGGTGTCCAATTGCATTATTTTTTACTGTCAAGTGTTGCCTGCCATATACGACATAATACACACCTGGTTTCATTTCACTGTACAGCGTTGTATTGGTTAAATATTCACAAAACATATTCAATATAACAAAGTCAATATCATCATTGATGCCAGTGATGCCTTGCACAACTTTGTGATTTCAAACTATGTTAAGGAATAGCGTCTACAGCACAAAGAAATATAGTTCTCAGCAGAACAAACACAGTTTTAACACCTGTTAGGACTAATTCCATATGAGCATCTTATAAAATACTTTAGAATGTTTTAAGCAGTTAAGAATGTTTGAGCAGTGGTAATGAGTTCATCTCAAACATTGAGGCCTGTTGCTTGTGGTTTTAAGTGCAAATCAGTCAGCAACTTTACTTCTCTGGTGAGACAGCCAAGGCTATCTTGGCTGTGCATGACTACAGACAGCTGGGAGCTCATAGCTCCATCTTCTCATAGACTATGGTATTACCACAGAATGAATGATTGACCACATATGACCACATATTATGTACTGTCTGTGGACACAGTGGTGGGCCGTCAGGGCCTGCAAAGCCTTCTCTGCAGGCCCAAAGATAGTCAGAATATATTTTATAATATAATAATATAACATATATTATTCTTGAATATATTTTTTCATTAACACTATGGGCCCTATTTTAACGATCTGAAACGCAAGTATCAAACGCGAAACGCAAGTTACATTGTGGGAGGGTCCCGGGCGCTGTTGCTATTTTACCGGTGGGATAAATGATTCTTGCGCCCAACGCATATCTAAAATGGGTAGGTCTAAAGTAGCTTCATTAGTCATAGGTGTGGTTTGGGCGTAACGTGCAATAAACCAATGAACTCGTCATCTCACCTTCCCTTTAAGAGCAGGCGCACTTGTTCCATGGGGGATTGCTATTATAACGGCAATTTTCTATTGATTTTTCTTTTTACAAAATGTAAATAAAGAAATGTCACAAGACTTTCCGATGTTTTGGACTCACTCTCACTAAATCATGAGGTTATGAATGCATGGTAATATTTTTGCAATGTAGTCTAACGTTAGACCGAGATTACTCTTCTGTCAAAAAAGCTTTCCACTCCCGTTCTGCATTTCTGGGCATTTAAGTGGCTGGCACGCATTTAAACATCACGTCTCCTGAATTCCTCTAATATTTCCTAATTAATGTCATCAACACATCCATGATTCATGGAAATGTTGCGTAAAATACAACAAGCCACGAAGAATGCTGCGACTTGAGTAGTGTACCTGTTCTATCCACACACCTGACACGCATTTTCAGTGTGCCAAAAGTTAGTTCAATTAGGCTACACTGTGTGTTTTGTGTGTGTTTTTGATTAAACAGCATTTTACGCACTTGCTGGCATCATAAATTGTGTCATCATTAACCATGTTTTTAACGGATAGCTGTTGTCCCCTTCCCAGCCACCCATCCAAGGGGGGATTCCTCATGGCAAAGTTGCCATAAATGAGTCTTGGCTTGAGCCTGAGTGAATTCTGAGTAAAGACATGGGTGATTTTACTATTAGCATCGCAAATTACATGTGTATACTTGTTGATTGAATGGGTTCCCTTGAGGTTGATGTATATCAGTGCAAATAATTCATTATGAATAATTTGAGTAAATGTGTACACTAGATGTATAATTTTTTTTCACATTTTCGGACACCATAATGACTTCCTCGTGTGGTAATATTTTTCCTTCTAATTATGTATTACAAAAATAAAGAACTGCTACATTTATGTAGATGAGAGGAGCAAAGTGTATGCGCGTTGTGCACACGCTACATTATGGTTAGGCATACGCCCTTAAAATAACATATGAATAACACGCCACTGACTTTAAACCAGGTTTTTCCTGGTCAGTGGCGGAATTGTTTTTGGGGACTGCAAGATAGCACCAGGGACCGTTTGCGCCGGAACACGCCTCTTCTTTTTGCTGAACCGCCCTACGAACGCAAGTTCATTCCCTAATTTACCAACGCGCGTCTGTGGAGGGAACAGTCCCATATGCGTCGGGTGTAAGATAGGAATGACAGGAATGTGTAAAAAGTCAATTGCTCTGCGTGTAAGATAGGGCCCTGTATATATTTTACAAAGTTCATTTCAATTATTCTATAAGGTAATTTCATTGCTACGGTACGCTCTTTTCAGTTGCCTTGCTTTTAGCGCAGCTCATATAAATGAAAGCTTTTATCCAATAAGATTTTTTCATTTGCGTTGTCTCCAGGTAGACTGGGGCATTCAGAATTCCGAGTGAATACCATCTGCTTTTGAAGCCCATCACGACCATGTTGTTGATTGTCATATTTTTAACCAATCAGATTTCAACTATACCATGTTGGGTGTGTTCTTTGACCAACTAAAGCGTTTCTGCAGGCCTAGCCTTAGGTCAGCATTGTTTCTGTTGCTGATAGGAGTGGCAGTTCAATAAAGTTAAACAAATTTTTTTGTTTGTTTGCCATCCGAAAAAGAACTAGCTTAGCTTACACCCATCTCCAATTTCTTTAAACTTTCAATTTTTAGATTGTTAGATTCTTTACTTTTAGCAAAATGGCAGATGGAGGTGAAGAGGTAGCTTTGGTGGCGAATATAGGACTGGGCAGGATCGACTCTCAGCACTGGGCAAGATCTTTTATTGGAACTTAATGCAAAGATGTGCTGTACAACCACGTCATAGAAGTCTTTTTAAAAGAGAAAGGAGGACGGACTTCGTTTTCAAATAATGAGCAGCTTTGGTGAGATGGATTTTTATATATTCTTACTAGCAGGGCCTTAGGGATGGGCCGATACCGATACCAGTACTTGGTATCGGGCACGATACTGGGCATAAGTACTCGTACTTGTACTTGTGAAAAAGGCCCGATACTCCAACGCAATACCTCCTCCACATTCAAAAGAGTACTTAAAAGCTTTACAGATTAGCCGTAGATGGCCATAGTTGTAAATCTGATTCACGTAAATGTTTCAATGGAAATGTTCAGCCCTATGCATATATTTCATATTGATGATAACGACAGTCTACTTCGTCATTCTGAGCCCATGCTTATAAAGCGGTAAAACTGTATTTATTGCTATTTAAAAAAGAAAGAAAAGGGATTTAAATGCGTCTAAAATGCATAACCATTCCAAAGACGGAGTCACGCATTAGCTATTGAAAAAAACAATTTTCCTCAGCAGTTGTCCAGTAGAGGTCAAATGGCGAAATGCAATATCGTTTTTCTCATTGCTATTTTCATGTAGTCTAATATTATAAAAAATATTAGAATCCTCAAGGAAATGCGTACATTTAAGTACAGGAACGAACGAACGATGCAAGTTATTAGGCTAGTCGGTGCACACTATAGCTGTAGAAAACAGCATGAGGAACGCCCCGGATATAGCCTCTGAAAGCCACCTTCATGGAGGAAAGACAAATGTCAGTAGTTTGCAAAACTTCTGGATGAACAAAATAGTGGTATTTCTGAGTTCTGACATACTAACATTAAGAAATATAACTTAAAGCAAATACAATGTAGCCTATTTATATTTTGTATAATATATACAAAAGCCCTAGAATGTCATTGTGAGGTTATAATGCGTTTTCATTTCGGGAAGATATTGAAGGCCTAGGTGTAAAATACATGGCCCGCCACTGTGTGCACATCACAAAGAAATAAAAAAAATGCTTTCCCAGCATTTTATTGCCCTTAATAATTTGGCGACCACAAAGGGCACTCAATATCCTCTTTATACTTGCTGTGCTAGCTCAGCGAGTCAGATTGAACAATAATTCTGTCACCGATAAGTTTTATTTTAGTTCATACAAGTATACAGTATACAAAAACAATACATGCTAGATCATGCTAATCGGCTCCTTACCTCTGCTAATGCTACACCCAGGTCGAGTGCTTAGCCCTAGACAATGTCTTGAGATAGTTAGCCATTCACTGTATCCTGAAACAATACAATCTGTCCCTAATTCCACCGAAGTTGACCGAGAGCTATACGACCTAGCTGGATCTAAATGGTACAGATTGAGCAATATTCTGTCACTGATGTTTTCATTTCACATCACAATTTTCACACAATTTCCATGAACACATGATATATGCTTGCTAACCAGCTAACTAGTTAGCTTTCCAACAACCATGACAGCCAGCTTACTAATTCATTATATTGTATGTTACGAATTAATTATAGTATGGACAAAATAACAACAGGAAATACAATGACAAATAGAAAACAGATTGAACAATTACTATATAAACTAGAAGCTGTATGTTTTGGAAACAAGTCATTGAAGTACAGTGGCTAGCTGACGAAGCATTTTAGCTCACCCAATCACAATGTGTTGACAGTAAGTTTTCATTTTTACATCGCATTCATCATACAATGTGCAATAACAAGAAATAACACTTTTTTTCTGCCCTCAATATCTCATTGTCCAAACAAATGTCTGGGAGAAGCTCCAAGCACCTCCAGATCAATCAATCATTGTGTGCCCCATTTAAGAACACTGTGGGCAAGTTAAGCAAACATGGGATCCGCAGTGTGTTTTCCACCAAACCAAGACATTGATTCAATTGCCATTACATGTTTGCAAGATACTGTACTATTATACTGTATTATATTATACTGTATATTAGTTTATACTGTGAGTTCATCTGCAATGTTTTCCCCTGCACACAGTCCTGATTCCTCGAAATCAAGCAATCTCTTCTTAGCAGCAGGTGCAGCAGCAGCTGTTTTACCTCCAAGGGTAGAGGGGCAGTTGCTGTCTCAATGGGGGCATCAGCCAGGGTTACCTTTTGGAAATGGGCAATTTGTAGTCGGGCCTCTTCATGCATTCTGTGTCATTCAGTGATTGAGATTATTCTGAGCAGGCTGAACTTAGGCCTTAATATTGTGGCAAGTTTGTGCAACAGCTGGATTTTAACTTGTCTATTGATCCACTCTAAATGTCTTTCACAAATTATTGCTTGATGGGAGGGTGTCCGTGCCCACATGTTGGTAGTGGTGCCTTAGCATTTAACACCACAGAAATACAAGGTTGAGGGTAAGGTACTGGTCAACTTTGAGCTCACTATGCGCCTTGTAAAATGGGCAGAGTAAATCCACTGAGCAATTCAGAACATTGAGCAGTATTTCATTTATTCCCTAAATCTCATCTGGGCTCTTAAGCTTCTCGCGGAGCTCTGTGTAGACTTCCTTTGCAGTCCAGGGTGAGGTAAACAATGCTGAATATGTTTTTTTTCTTTTTCATATTTCCTCCCTTCCCAATTACCCCTTCACTTCGCTTACCTTACTCTTCTGTCAAATAAGCTCTCCTCTCCCATTCTGCTGCTGGGGCATTTGGGTTAAGTGGCAAGCAACGGCACATGCATTTCAACATCATGTCTCCCTAAGTCCTCTACTATTTCCTAATTTATGTCATAAACACATCCATGATTCATGGACATGTTGTGTAAAACACAAGCCACAAAGAATGCTGCGACTTGAGTAGTGTATAGTGCCTTCTGTCCTATCCAAACACCTGACGTGCATTTTCAGTGTGCCGAATGTTCATTCAATTAGGCTACACTCCATGTTTGTGTGTTTTCGATTAAACAGCATTTCACGAACTGTAGTTGCATCATAAATGGTGTCATCATCAGCCATCATGTGTTTAACGGATAGCGTTGTCCCCTTCACAGCCACCCATCCAAAGGGGGATTCCCCTCAAAGAGGGCAGAGTTTGCCATAAACTTGAGCCAGGGTAATTCACAAAGACATGGGTGATTTTACTATTAGCATCGCAAATGACTTGTATGTTGATTGAATGGGTTCCCTTGCGGTTGATGTATATCAGCGCAAATAATTAATTTGGAATAATTTGGGTAAATGTGTACACTAGATGTATGCCTATTTTTTCACATCTTCGAACACCACAATGATTTCCCTCGTGTGGTCATTTTTTTCCTTCTAATTGTGTTTGGATTGCAATAATGGGAACTGATACATTTGTGTAGATGAGAGGAGCAAAGTGTGAGGCGCTTGTGCACACGTTGCAAGCATGCACCCTTGAAATAGCATCTGAATAACACGCCGCTGACTTTTAACTAGGTTTTTTCTGGTCTGTGGCGGAATTGTTTTCGGGAACTGCAAGATAGCACCAGGGAACGTTTGCGCCAGAACACGCCTCTTCTTTTCACTGAACCACCCAAAGAATGCAAGTTAATTCCCTAATTTATAGACACACGTCTGTGGAGGGAAAAGTCCCCTATGCATCGGGTGAAAGATAGGAATGATACATGTGCTGGTGTAAAAAGTAAATTGCACTAATGTAAGATAGGGTCCAAGACCTGGAAACACTAGGAAGACATGGACAAACAGGGACACCGTGACAGAAGGCATACCATAGAGGCCTGTCGGGTTGGACAGCTCTATTCTAGCCTGGAAAAATCCAGACCCAAAAAATCCAGACCCAAAAAAGAGTCTGGCATTGAGTAATGAAAATGACCCAACCCGAAGAGTGGCACCAAGCATGCACTTGAAAATCTCACTATACGCAATTGGATAACACTACAACCAATCACAAGTGGGTTTTTGCTGAGCCCCTATGGATAAACCCCATATGTTTAGCTACCAGCGGAGCTAATTGTTAGATTAAAACCGTGCCATATCCGGTCGGCAAAACAGCAAAAACGTCCAGCAAAAACGATGAGTGCTGTCTTCTGTTCCTCTTTCAGACAAAAAGCCAAGTCTAACTCGTTTGTAGCGCCCAAAGTGTCAAACAGCAGGTGTTCATCCATTGTGACCATACAAAGTTTACTAATGCAGGGTTGCCAACTCTCACGCATCTGGCGTGACACTCACGCTTTCAGCATCAATCTCATGCTCTCACGTACACGCAAGAAATGTCACGCCAAAATCAAATTTTCTCCCCTTTCAATCCGTAAATTTTCTGTTGATGACTAGACCACAGCGTATTAATGACAGGAGAGTAGTCCCACAGCTGTAACATCTGCCTAAAACGTTCTCACTGCATGATTCTCTGATCGTTGATTCGCTGAAAACCTGATACGTCAGTTGCGTGTGAAAAGTTCAGAGAGTGTGAAAAGTTCGGAACATGGTCGGAGCCCACTGCCAGCGTTGCCAACTCTCACGCACCTGGCGTGACTCTGACGCTTTCAGAATTAAGAAAATAAGCGTTTCCATTCTATTAGCTGTTTTTTGCATAAATCACGATTTATACTAAGTAAACAAGGACTGATATTTCTAAAATTAGGGTTAGAGTTAACACAAGTGTTCTCCTCGCGCAGGCACGCGCATGCGCGCGCACTGAAATTTTACCGAGTCTCACGTCAGCCAAACTCCCAAAGTTGGCAACCCTGCTAATGACTTCGAGGTCGCAGCGCTGTCGTCATCTGTTTAACACGCCTCTGGCCCACCTATATCAGTTACACCGATGTGATTGGTACAGCTCTGCTACAAGGGCATAGTTAATGAGCAGCATTACTTGGTGCCAGAGTAACTCGCTGAGCAAATTCCGCGAGAACTCTGGATTTCCAGGGTAGCTCTATTCCACCATGGGTGAGGAAGTTCTCAAGGTCTGATGTTTTGCAAATTATTGTCATAGCATGGATTAAAGAATTAGACTAACTTTCCAATGCATATTATTTTCAAAAAATAACCATAATGGAGTGAAAGAAAATTATATTGACATGTTGGCTTTTAGCAACGTGTTTTACCAACTAACAATGACTTGTGGCCATTAGACAGTGTGGTTAAAGGAAGGTCTTGTGTGCATTAACTAGCACTTCATACACTCAAGGTTTACATTCAGGTGACTTTTCAACATGGAGGCCAGCGCAAACAGCATGGGTGCACATGAGAGAGAAGCACTCTTTTAAGGAAGTAAGTGGTGTCGTTAGTCTGGCTTTTTAGTACAGTAGTTGGAGAGCCTCTGTCTCCAGGGGAGGAAGCCAGAGTGTGCTGTGTGCTCATGTAGTGTGTCGTTTTTCATGGTCTCCCAAAGTGTTTGTGTCTATTAGATTTGGAGCACATTTGGAGATGCACATTTGATAGACTGGCAATATCGTTCTAACCATCCAGTTACTTTAAGGAAGAAGGACAAGGATGATTCTACATTCAGGTCAGGATAGTTTAAGGAATAATGGAGAAGGTTGATTCTTCATTCAGGTCAAGATAGTGTAGAAAATACTGGAGAAGGTTGATTCATCATTCAGGTCAGGATAGTTTAAGGAATACTAGAGAAAGTTTATTCTTCATTCAGGTCATGGTACTTTACAGTAAGCTTAATCTAGGTCCAGGAAACTGCTATCAGGATATATGGTAATATGGATAAGCCTAGCCAACAAAACCTGTTCTGAGTGGAACCCGTCCTGTTAAACCGCTGTATGGTTTTTCCCACCTAGCTGCAGCTTAGTTTCAGGGTCTTGGCAATCTTCTTATAGCCTAGGCCATCTTTATGTAGAGCAACAATTTTTTTTCAGATCCTCAGAGAGTTCTTTGACATTTTTCTTAATCGATCATAGATAACATTAACAATCAACCATCAATTAATCGTAATTAAAATGTAACGTAAAACAAACTATAGAAATCTTATAGGACCCTTAGTTCCGTCAATATTATAGCCTAAATCGCAGTAAAACGTTACAGGGCTATATGCTGTTCCTGATTATGCTATCGAGACAGCGCCTGTATTGAAAGTTTAAGTCATGTATACACTACATGATTTTAGTAACGATTTAGCTGTCCCAGACACATTTTTTATGGTCTGTTACAAAACTCCCAGATTCATGCCAAATCACCAAAGTATGGCAGTTTGAAGACACATTTTTGCTAGTCTTTGAGTTGTACCAGATGCCCCAATTTCTTTCTGGCATGTTTGATATTTTCACCTGTCATTAGGGGTTTTGTGAAACCCGTGAGGAGCTGTAGCCATTGAGAGTGCAGAAACCTTCAAGTTTTCGAGTATACATTTGAAATTGGCAAGGATAACGGCAGTACGGTATTCTGTTTCATAGTACACATAAGAACTGTCCTCCAAAACACACGCACAATATGTATAATTATGCAGTCTACTCAACGAGCGAGTGCATGAAGAAGAGATAGATATTGATTAATATTGTTTTTATCCAGCCCAGAGATCCGTGCAATAAAAGTTGGCATTATGTGGAAAAGCAACCACGGTTCCTTAATGTGAATGGAAGATTCAACGCTTACAAGAATATTTTGATTAGTTGGTGTTAGTGATTACACAAATGAGCACATATATTTGAAAGAACAAAGTTTTTTTTGCTAAGAATCAACAATAAAAACACAATGTAGCTTTAAGGTCGAGGTTTTAGTGCCTGTTCAACAGTTTAAATGCCTGTTACATTTTTAGTGTCATCTCCAAATGTTTTTCTTAATGTGTATCCAAGTGTTTTTTATTTATAATTAGGGCCCAAGCCAACGGCGAAGGCCCTATTGTTTTCGTTAAGATTATTTATTATTATTATTATTATTATTATTATTATTATGATTTTCCTACCTTTTGGGCACTTTTGGGGCCCTTAACATGCTCAAAAACTCTTGAAAATTTGCACACGGGTCAGAACCCGCGGCCATCAGAGCCGGGCTGAAGCCCGT